>JAULBM010000021.1:3962440-3975131 GCA_032357055.1 Geukensia granosissima | reverse complement strand
CTAATTGTGGACTCCGCCCGCCCTCCCACCCGCCAGACCGACCAACACCAATCTATTAGCCAAAATTTTCGTTGAAAAATCCAGCTAAAAATGAGAAAGTAAAAATACAGTCAAACCTGCATTTAAAGGTCACCAAAGGGAACATGTAAAATTGGCTGCTAAAGACAGGTGGCTGCTTATTCAAGGTTATATTTGACTGAAATATTCAGCCAATGCAAATATAAATAAATGTGGTTGTTAAAACCAGGTTATTGCTTAATCAAGGTGACCACATCAGCAGGTTTGACAGTATGTTTTTATGGACCTAAGTAAGAAAATAATATTTACCAAAGACAAAGACTATAGACCTAAAGAATCAATATTAACCTCAGACTACAGATTTGGTAAATAATATTTACTAAGGCCAACAAAAACTCATATCAAGCTCAGCATGTGTATATAACAGTATTTGAAAGGTCAATAGGTTTTTTTTGATGCTATGAATATGTGTTTCTGTTAGGGGACCACTATTTCCCCAATCACCAATCTGATAAAATAAGGATAAAAATAAGGTTTTTAAACTTAATATTATGGTAGCCAAAATACTTTCTTTTTGTTTTAGTAAAAACACAATCATTAAGCCAAGATCTGAATAATTTGAACTTTTATTTTCAGCACAAAACCATTAAGGGCTTGATAGACCTGATGCACTTCCTCAATTTTTTGGCTTAACAAGATACTTTTTCAGATATTGGCCTATATATCATCAAGTCTCCATCTGTGACAATGTGCAATGATAAGATCACAGAAGATTTGAGCTGTCTGGCAAAATTTAGATTTAAGTAACAATTAATTCCATATCTAGTGGCCACTGTCTAATTAAACAAACAATGAGACCACAAAAATATGTTTTTTTCAAACAGCAGTTATCCATGGCAATAAAGAAGATGTCAGATTATACAGGGTATCAGATGGATGGACTTTAATGATGTCAAGATTACTATGATATATTTGGGCATTGGGATTTTTTAAAATCATTTTTCCTGTCCTGATTTTACCCAAAACAATAATCTGGATAATTTGACCTTTAAAAATACATTTATCTGGCTTGAGGTTTGTCCCTTTGGAAAAAAATTTGGCTAACAAAATTTTCTTGTAAAGACTGCATTCGAAAAAAATAATCCAGATAACAAGCCCTCCCTCAAATCAAATTGTTGGTGCCTTTCACCCTTGACAACCACAACAAAATCTGTGATGTTCCTGTTGCTAATAACTACAGGCCTTTCAAATATAAGTCCAAATTTATTAAAATCAAGGAATGATGTCAACCATCAGTGAAATGGGCTGTCTCAGGTAAATAACTCTTTCTTGTTAAGCCTACATGATGAAACAGTTGAAAAAGCAACTCTGAATGTCAAACTATAAACCAAATAAAAAATGGATAAAAATTTAATCTATAAATGTAAAATGACAAAATGTTATTACAGATAAACAATGATATATAATTATTTAAGATAAATAGATATTCAAGGATTTTAAATAGTGGTATATCACATATTGAAAAAATATGTAAGTTATTTATGAATGAAATAAATAAATAAATTAACACTCCTGGCTGTTTAGTTGAGAGGCACTTTCAAATTGCACATTTGGGTTGGTTTTGTCAAATCTCTTGTGATATTATGGAAATATAAAAGTACCAATTTTAAGAATATAACATTTACATATCACATTGTTTTTTTGCAAATCCACATACATAGATATCGTGAAATTGTAGTTTGAGACAAATAAATATTTTTCTAATAAATGTTAATCAAATTAAAATGTCTTCTGCCAGGGTTAAAACAAGCAATGGTTTTCACAAAAAATCTTAAGTCTAAGATCCATCGTAAGTGTAGAAACTTCAAACGAAAACTCATTGTGCCGTCATAATTTACAACAGATATTACACTTTTGACATTTTGTGAAATTGACTGCTGATACTGAAGATTTTTAGACTCCAAACAAACCAAAGTGCAGTTTGTGATTATTTAGGGGTAGTAACCTCATTTTTAGAGTGCCTTAAATGGGTACCATGTATGTTTAACAGATTACCCCTATACTCTATGTCAAGCTTTTGGTAAATGTGATTTTCGAGCTGATGTGAGTTTCTGTCTTTGTACTTATTTTAAATCAAAAGGTGTCCCAAAGTTAATGGTTCATGTTTTACATTATGAAATAGCATTTTATATTCTATTATCAGCCCCTGGATTTCTCTATCAAAATTTAATGCTGTCAGAGGTTAATCATCTTTATTTTTAGCAGGAGCATTTAAGTTAGGCCAAGATAGAAGAAATTACAAAAAAACTAGTCATGTAACCACAAAAAAAGACTGGGTTCCACTGAAAAAGGCCTATAAGGGTGATATATTGTAAATGGATCAAATAAAGCATTTTAACTATGGACTCACCCTTTGGAGAGATTTTTTTAATATTACAAAATATATTTTCAATTTTTGGTACAGGCAGAACCTTATCCCATTACAATATTCTTATAATAATGTAAAAATACACAACGTAAATATAAAGGCTGGCCAAGGATGTTCTGTAAATTTCCAGAAAAACAAACAATTGCTAAGGGGCCATTTTCATAAAAACGATTGTGTTTATAACATCTGATGTTGATCCAGTATGTTACAGCTGTCTCATGTTATTTCCATGTCTTTTACCCAACCTATTCTCAACTTTTCTGTTATTATCAATCCCCAATTTCTTGTAAAAAACACTTCAATGAAATGCTTTGTTATAAAGACAAACAGAAGATTACAATCTGATAAAAAAATACACACCGACTGAATTCACAACCATGGTGACCAACAAAATACATAAGCAAGTTTTTAAATGGACACACAAGTTGTTCTGGTGGTCATTGTATTTATCTCAATAAGCAATTTTAAAAAACATAAAAAATATAACAGATGTAATTTAAAAGCTGTGTTATTAGTATGATATCAATAATGTACTTCTCACTCTAGAACAGTTATTTATAGTCTTGTCTGTTACGGATCTATTTTCCTCACCTAGCAACTCAGGAATAATATCTCACCTGATACAGTGATAGACAAACCTTCATGGGAAGATAATCAAATATAAACATAGGAGATGTGGTATGATTGTCCATGAGACAGGCATCCACTAAATTACAGTCGAATCTAAAGTATAATAAAGTAACTGGCTAGGTGCTACAGGTGCTAGGGGTCGTCTTGAACTTACAGTGAGGTGCGGGTTTTTACTCTGTGTTTAAGGCCTCACTGTGACTTTGAGATGAAGAACGCTGTTCCTTTGCTTAGAATTTTCTTGTACATATGAGATTTTTGTGTCATGAAGATTCCATATCCCCCTTTTTTTCTATAGAATTGATGGGGACAGCTATTTTGTTTGACCCCCAAGATGTGGCTGCTTAGCAGAAAAAAACAGGTTAAAGTGATGTTTAAACAAAATAACCCTTGCAAAAGGTTAATTCTTTAACTGTTTAATATTTTCTTTGCCAATTATAAAGATTCATGTATTGTAATTAGTCATTGGTAATTCATGTAATTCAGCCATGCATGTAACTGCAACTTACAAAGACCACAATTTATAATTTATTGAAATATCTTCATAAAGGACAAATTTTATAAATTAATGACAACTTTTGTCTTTCTTACAACCTATGTGACAATAAGCATTGATTTATAAACAAAGATCTTTGAGGTAGATATGTTGAACATCAACACACACATACACATGTATGTACACAAACCTCCCACACTAATTACACCTAAAGACACAAATTTAAAGAGGAATCAATTACAAAGTATTAGCCTTTACAGGTTTGAGTTTATAAAAAGAAATACTTCAGACTTCCAAATAGCATCAGACAAATTTTCATCTCTGGACAGGAAAATCACAGCAAAAAATTAAATATATTGTTAAAAATAAACATAATTTAGTATCTGTCATTGCAAATTAATTCTAAATATAAAACCATAGTCTCTTGTTGTGGCAGGAAAGTGAAACTATAATTTGTTCATAAATCTACAGGGCAACTAAAACATTCCTCAAACATGTTCAAAGCTTCCTTATATGAAACACACATTATCAGATTATTGACCATTATTGTGATTATAACAAGGAAAGTAACAATCCAAAGTATTTGAGGTGGTGAAGATGAACTTAGCAAAATGCATGAAATCTTGTAGAATTTTAAAAATTACGTCGTATTTGTTAGGGCTGCTAAAAAAATAACTGCAAAAGAGGTGTGCATTATTTCACAGACTTGCATGTTACAGAGACAAGTCACTACCCATAAAATTTTAAATAAAACGCTTCCTGACCATGCACATCCCCTCATCCCCTACCCCCTTTGAATTAATTTCTTGAACTGCCCTTTGCTATTGCATGAAAATAGATAAAGAAAAATAAAATAGATTGGGCCTACCTTAAAAATATGTTTGTTTGCTGTTTCCGACTGTACTCTCAGAATGTAGGGTCGGTAGGTAGGAAAAATATTTTATTTCATCAACAGTGATGAAAGTTTGCAGAAAAAATGATACCGGCAGTAACCTGAATATCTGTATTGAATAAAAAAAAGTATTTTAAAAATAGGCACGATAAAATTTTGACAATCGGGCCGATTTTTCAGGGTCAGTCGGTAAACAGCAAACAAACAATATTTTATTTTAGGTCTTAATAAAATCTAACATAATTATAAACGGTGTATAAACAATATCTGTATTGTGTAGGACAAGTGTGAAATCACTACATAAAAACTAACAAAAAATACGGTCACACCAAATTATGTATTATTTTCCATAACTATCCAAAATTTTGTTAAGTGTGATATTTTAAATCCATCAATATATCATTTGATGTAAAATTCCTTCTTGAAAAAATTAAAGTTAAAAAAAAAAAAACTAAATGGTGCACTTATAAAAATCATTTCATATTTGGTATGACCTAGTAAGCTGTAATCAACCTTATAACTAAATAATTTTATAATATTTTGTAGCAAAACCTACGTATAGAATAAATTTTGAATAAAAAAGATGGGAATATAAATTTCTGAAAAAGTTTGCAGAAAGCCAAAACAAACGAATTTCACAAGGTATCAGTTTGGTAACCTTTGAACTCTACCTACTACAGCGCAATATCACAAGCATCCGGGAGCTTATTTTCACAAGCCTCACACGCATATGAGTCCGCTTTGTTAATTAATGTACATCTTGGACATGTCTTTCCCCACCGTACATCCGGAGATTTTACAATATCCCTACTTTTTGAACACACGGAGCATGTATTTACGAATCTTTTGTTTTTCATCGTACAGTAACTACAAATCCATAATTCTTCCTCACCAAGACTTGCAGACTGGATTCTTTCTTCTGGTTCTTCTCTTCGAACTATAGGTGCAGAATGACTACCAAAGTTAAATGGCTGACAATGCCCAGTTGACGGTAGCCTCTCTTTCACAACAGCTGGTTTCGATATGCGTGAATATACTGGAGCAGCAGCAGCTTCCTGTTGGGACCCCCCTGTAAATTCTGTTTTTGTTATTGAACGTGATGGTCGAATGACTCCTTCTAAGTCTTCATCGGTTGATGGGGAAAGTAGTTCACGATTCACATTTTTTGGCAACCAATTATCAGGAGGGTAATTTGAAACTAATTTATTTCTTCCGCGCAAAATTTCTGTTTTCGTTGTTTGTTGTCCTTGGGGTAAAGGAGAAGATAACTGTGGTCGGTGGATAGGTGTAGCCTCAACTTCATGTTGTGGCCAGGAGTATTGTGGTCTTTGAAGGGTTGATTGTTCCGGGTGAGTGGGCCATGAAATTTGTGCATGAGCAACACTTTGAGGAAGTCTTTCTTTCACAATGCCGCGAGTACTTCTTGTTCGCATAGTTTCTATGTCTGCGTAAGGTTGTTCAGATGGGACCCCTGATTCTCCAATTCCAGAGTCTCTATACGGTCGACTTTCCTTACTTGAAGGTGTTAAAATATTACCTCTTTGCCCATCAAAATATTTTTCTCCATATTTTTTGCGCAATTCTTCATTTACAAATGACCACTCATCTGACGGGCGAACAGAAGGTTGTGTAATTGTCTGTGAATTATCCTCGCCTATTAGTTGAAGACTAGCCATTAAATGATCTTCAAGAGTTCCTTCCTTAAAATCACTGTTCTGTGCATCAACCTTGGTATCACTTTCGACAACTGCCACAGTTTTTCCATACTCTGTTTTAGATACAGGATGTAGTGGGGATAATTGATCAACATAGTCATTATTCTCACTCCTCGGTATACAAGTCTGAGAATCATCTTTTTTTATGTTGAAAGATTTTCTTAATGTCACATACATATCTTCCACATCACCAGAATTTGAATTTCGTAAAATTACAATGTCACTAGCATTAATTGAATATTTAGTTCTAACCTGAATTTCATGGATGACTAAACATTCTACTGCAGCAATAAGACATTCAAAGGCAATATTGAGAAGTAAATCTCTGTTGATATTCTTACTTAAATTAAATTCATTTCTTACAGTATTTTCACTATATCCAGCGATTCGAAAAACTTCCTCCACTCCAGTAAGATGTGAGGCTATTTTAGTCTGATAAAACCCATTGTACTTCTAAAAGAAATACAAAAAAAATATTTCAAATAAAATACTTTATGAGCTAATAATTAGTAAATGCTTTCATCAAAAGTGTTTTAAATTGATAAATCTGGTAAAATATTTTCGGTTTCCTCTGCAATCATGGTAAAACACCAAAAGTTATAACCAAAGGCAGCATTAAGTAATAAAGTGACTGTAGGCTATGCTAATCTAAAAATAAATGTGGACACAAAAATGGCATGCCTGTTTACAGCTTTGACCTAATTAATATGTGGACAAATCTACAGTCTTGTGTAATATAAATGTGTCATACCTCCAGTTCATTAAATGACTGACATGCTTCACACACTTAATGAAATGCACTGAAATGTGTTTTACAAAGTCAAGCAACCACAAAAATGAGGTCAAGAAACATGACATACAGCTGTATCATGGTATGAAATGCAGACAAAATATGATTGTCTTGTTGTCGTGTAATAACTGAATCGTAAGGCTCAGAATGCTTGAATCAGTAACCTGACATTGGGCAATAGTGGCCAGGATTGTTGTTTTACATTATAAAGAATCTCATGTTAATGTCACTATTTGACTAAGCAGTTTCAGGGACATTATAAAGAATCTCATGTTAATGTCACTATTTGACTAAGCAGTTTCAGGGAATTAATTTAACCTATCAGCCTACAGAAAATAGATTTTTTATTTGTTTGGGGTTTAACGCCACTTTCAACAATATTTCATTTATGTTGCGGCGGTCAGTTTTACTGATGGAGGAGGAAGCTGGAGTACCCAGAGAACCACCGACCTTGGGCAGGTAACTGACAAACCTTATCACGTGTGATGTGAGTTAAACTCAACCCATTAACACAAAATAGAATGATAATGTTTTCTATGATCAAAAGATGAAATCAAACTTTATGAAGCATGCATAGATGCTTCCTGTCAAATATTGTTCCATTAGGAAAAGCAGTTTCTGAGCAGAAGATATATTTATGTAATCAATCAATCAGAATCATGAACCTGATGAATCAGGATGAAGTGAATAGACTTCATTTGGCCATTATTGGTGTGAAATTCTCTCTTCCATAGCTGAGGGACACTAAACTTAAATAGTATTCGAACTTCTCAAATGATTCTAAATAATGTAAGAGTGGCCATTATTTTTAGATACCTTTATTGTGTGAATTTTTTTTTTTCCATGGCTGAAGTGACACTAAACTAAAATAGTATTCTAACTTTTCAAATGATTTTAACTAATGTATGAGCAGCCATTCTTTTTAGATACCTTTATTGTGTGAAATTCTTTCTTCCATGGCTGAAAAGACACTAAACTAAAATAGTATTATAGCTTTTCAAATGATTCTAACTAATGTAAGAGCAGCCATTCTTTTTAGATACCTTTATTGTGTGAAATTCTTTCTTCCATGGCTGAAGTGACACTAAACTAAAATAGTATTCTAGTTTCTCAAATGATTCTCCAGCTTTAATGGCTACAAAATTAATTTCTCTCGAACTCCTCATGATGATATTTGGTATTTCCTTGATTGTGAACTTCTGGATAGGCTGACAAGTACAGACAAACTGTCGGAGAAACTTTTTGACGCTAGGCAGGTTATCTTCTTCAGGACTGTTACAACGTGTTTTTCTGTACAGTTCCTCAGCTTGCTGTCTATGTTCCATCGCAGGGTCAAAGGTCAGTGGAACCACTGATAATACTGATCAGTTGAGTTCTTCACCATTTTATACTTAATTGTTGTTAATCTACTGCAAATAATAAATAATATAATATTACTACCTTTAGGCCACACCAAATTAAATTTTATTTCTATGGACCGCTGAATGATAATTTCAAATTTGTAATGCAACAATCATGACAATTTTTGTAATACTGATTTTGATTGGATATTGTTGAATATTGTCATGGCATCCATGTTTGATGCCCTAGGAGAAACTATGCAAGTGCAGACGTTTATTCCACCGATTTTAAAATGTTCCCGCTTGATCATAACATTTGTTTTCATGAAAATGGAGTGAACAGTTTTAAAGGTTTCAATTTTGATTTGATGGTGGCAAATATCCATTTACTGGCTCCCCTAACATGTCGCCAGTAAACTCAATTTGCTAGCATCAAATTGTCAATTGATGCCGACAAATCTTTAAATACAATACTGTTAACCCCCCGTTTTTTTTAAATCTGTTTTTGAAGGTTCAGTTTGGAAATATCTCATGCATGTTCTTTTTAAACTTACTTTTTAGGCCTTAAAAAAATATCAATTTTATCCTAATTTTAGGAGCAGGCGAAAAATTTTTTCAATTTCATAGATAATTATAAATATGGAGCAGAATTTCCTTCTCCAAGACTCATTAAAAATATTTTAAAAAACCTATCTTTTCAAAATCAGTGTGGTAAAATCTGATGAATGAAAAATAATTTTGTTGTGGCCTTACCTACTCATTTTCTTTAGATTATATTTGTTGTAATATAAAAGTTTTTTAAAAAGAAGCTAAATGCCACTGGGTAGCTAGATCTGTTACAATGTAGAAGAAGTAAATATTTTCCTGAACTGGATATAGTGAGATGGAAAACCCAGATTATCAAGGTATCATCCATGTGCAACAGGTATTAAGACAGTAGCACCTACCCCTTTTCACTGAATCTTTGAACTTTGTTCATGTGTGTGTAAAATCAGTAAATCCTTTAACAAAAATCTAAATTGAGAAGTTGGTTAATAACTAGTTTGACCCAACCACATCTTGTGTTTATGGCCAGTCAAACACCTGTCTTTTCACTGACTGTTTGATTATTAATTTTTGCAGATTCATGCTTTCCCACCTTTTTCGTTGGTCCATTTTGCTAACTAGAAATATACATGTATGCTTTCCAAAGATATTTAATCATGTTACTATCTGTCAGAGAAAGACTTTTATAAATGTAATAGATTCAAAGTCTAGTTAAACTGCAGTGTTTTAACAGCCAATTAATTCGCAAATAAATGGACAGCAAAAAACTTTAACTTTAAATGTTAGGCCTAAAAATAAACAAAAGCATACGGGTTTAAAAGCTGCTACATAATTATATGTAGGGGTGGGTGTGGATATCAGCACACATTTCAATTAAAATTGTCTTGGTTGCATGCAAACTAAAAGATAATGGGTAATCCTTCCTTGTTTGGGAAGGTTGTGTACCCACCAAACTAGTTAAACCCCACCACGTCTCATGTACCTGTCCCAAGTCAGGAATTGTGGTCATATGTTTGTCTTTGTGTTTAATAATGTGAATAATTTCATCTTAATTGCATTTCATTTCATAATATTATGTTTACACACTAAATAATAATTTCATTTATTTTCTCATTTTTCTCACATCTTCTTTCTGGTCTCACACCACTTATTCATATTTTTTTGTCAAATACTGAAGTAGCATGTGCTTCTCATTGTCTGCATTAGTTGTGTATAAAATATACAAGGAGATGGATTAATACAAGCAATACAGCTAGTTTCCAAATCCTACTATGTTATGTATGTAGGTACATGTATAAGGTGTCATGGTATTGGTCAATTGACTGCATATACATTTTAAATACTCAGAAACGGTGCCCTAGAGTTCTGTCTGACTTAAAGCAAGAGCATGACTTTGCTGTGTAGGACGCTAATAACTTTCAATCCTCCTAGAGTTACCTGCTCCTACTATAAATGCAAGAGCATGACTTTGCTGTGTAGGACGTTAATAACTTTCGATCCTCCTAGAGTTATCTGCTCCTACTATAAATGTACTTAGATATTATTAAGCAGGATTAATTTCACCAGCCTTGGTGTTTTTCATACCAAACTCTATGTGTGTACTGTACTAAGCTGTACATGTATGTTGCTTTTTTTGCTGATCAGTTTTTGTTGTCCCTTATTTTCTGTAATTCAATGGGTCAATAGTCATGGTGGTCTGCAATCGTCATGTTAAAAAACACTATGCAGGCATTATCCATATTTTTCCGAAAGTACATTTTATTTTAAGGTATAAAAGTAACAAAAAATTGTGTTTAGCCTGAACAGTGATGTTTAAACATGTTTTTTTATTTGATACCAAAAAGCCTAATCAGAGGTAAAACTAGTAACATGTCATACACAAGTGGTATAGTTGTGTATTGTTCAATCCAACAAAGGACGCATGATTATAAATCATTTAACCCAAAGCAAGTTCTGGTATGATGATTTGGCGTTAGCCTTGATATGTCAAAGGTAAATAGCAAATTAACAAAACCAATCCCACCTTTGTATTTTACAGCTAACGTCTAAGGTTAGAATCAAAAAGATCTTCACTAATACACTCTTAAAGGAAGTGTTAATCATAGAAATGTGAATAGGTCGAAAAGGAGTTGGCTTTTTACCTCTACAGGTCTAGGGGTATTACTACAGTGGTATAAGGAATTCGAAGATACCAATGGGGTAGACAGAAATCGTTAAGTCGGAAGACTGACAAGGCCATGGCCAACAAAATGAAACGAAAGACAAACATATAGCACACAACACTACACTTAAAACTAAAGCTGGAATAACACGAACACATATAACAGGGAACCGATTGAAGCTATGTTGATTATAACAGCTTTTAGGGTATTTCCCTTATTATACACTGTATATAAGGTCACACTTACAAATATCTTTGTAAAACACCAAAAGGACTCTATGACTATGTAAAAACAGAATGGAGGAGATTTAAATGTCTATTAGAAAAAGAAGCAACATTATTTGTGTCTGTGTTTTAACATGTTAACATTATTTTATTTATAGTATTTTTTTAAATTCACTTAAAGTGTTTGTAAATAGTAAGAAGAAGACATGATATACAAAAAAAAATGGAAGTGAATATCAATCATGGTCATTAAAAAATAAATTGGAACAGTAAAATTGAAAACCAAAAATCAGAATGCGGAAATTTTAATAAAAATTCAAGTTGCTGTGGGCCAAAGGATTCATATTCTTATCATCTACAAAATAGTATATCTGTCCTATCAGTACATTATCATAGATACCAGAATCAGCACTCCATATCTATATATGTATGACTTACATTGGTGTATATTGATGAAAAAGGGATCACAACTTGACAACCCACAGAAATAATCTAACATAAGTGTACAGTACCTGTGTAATTACAATATGAACAGAATTTATTTCGAGTACTGGATTCTAGGAAATTGGTTACATTATACTTTTCTTTTCTGTAGATATATATAAAATACTGTGTTTTAAAATGAAAATAAAGTTATTTTCAAAGAATGTAGATATTGGTGAAATGCAGGGGAGTGTGTTTCAATTTGTACTTGGAATTTAAAAATAGGATTAGTTTTTGAAGTGTTTTACCTCCATACACTCATTAATTAGTCACACAATTCGACACAATTGTTTTCTGTGTATTTTTGTAGTGTGCATATCATAATAATGATGTCAACAATAATTTTTGTGTAGGCATAGAGGTTGACTACCAAGCACACTTATGAATCAGCTGATTAAATTTCGCGTGATTTTCAGACCCACCTTCTTTCTTGTAAAAACTCTTGTTCTCACCATACAGGAAATGAGTTGTGGAATACGCAAAAACATGAAAGCAGTTTTAGGGAAACCCTCAATTTTATAGATAACAATTCCCCTTTGACACCCCACATAGGCACAAATGGTGTTCATGTGTTCGCCTAAATGTATTGTTTACAAAAAATTCTTGACTACTTGAAATTATAATGACCGGATAGACGTTTCCGAAATTTTGAGCTGACCCTTATTTACCATATTTTCAACGAATTTCCTCCTCATTTGGAAAGTTTGTAGGAGATTTGGATAGGAAAGTTTATCGGGAATTCCCCTGTTTCTCTTCCTCTTTTGGAACGCATCGGGGCTTTTCAACTATGTTTCTACATTCGGAAACCAAAAAGCGCGAAAAATTAACTCCCTTTAGTTATGCATGCTTCGTACAATCTGGGACTAAGAAACACCTTTTTTAATCCCAGGAACAATCAGAATCAGAATCAGAATCAGAATTTTTATTGGTTTAAAATCCAAACAATAGGATTGATACCAAAATTAGACAT
>JAULBM010000021.1:3855186-3878736 GCA_032357055.1 Geukensia granosissima | reverse complement strand
CATAAAGAGAAAACCACATCATATAACGATGAAAGCACATAATATAAGGTAAATTGGTCATCATAAGACAGTCTCGGTATTCCATATACTTCAATCAGAACATTAGAAGCCATTCTGTCTAAAAAATAGAAAATAATTTACAGTGTTAATTTCAACAAAGACTAATTACATGTCTGTATTGCTTGTTGAAGACCTCTAGATTTGTTAATTCCATGTTTTTTGAGTGGATGGAGTGCATTCTCTCTGACGTTTACCCTATATCATTTCAATACTCAATTTAAAGTATGAAGCCATTTTTTGTTGATATTTGTAAATATATGTTGAAAATCGCATTATTCATACCTTGTACTAATACCGGATTGGAAAGTAGACAATGCAGCGGATGTCTTTAAGGAGGGAGATCCTGCTTACCCTTCGGAGTTCATTTTTTTGGTGGGGCCCGCATTGTGCATATTTGTATGTTTGTTTTTAGTTTTTATATGTACACTATATACTATGCTCTTTCTTAATCTTGCAATTTTGTCCTTTTGTCTGACCCTTCGGTTTTCTTTTGTCTCCTCCTTTTATTATTGGTTTGTATAGTTGTATGGCAGTTATAAAATTAGTTAATTTGATATGAATAAACTGATCATATTAGATGTTCGCCCTTAACAACCAAAACCACCCAACACCTAGTCCTGTTTAATGGTGGATCCTTAATTAACTTTGGCATGCCATTCACTTAGTTGATCATTTTCTGTTGGCAAGTATAGTTATCTATCTGGTACAAAGAGCTGTTAAAAATATTATATACCAACATTAGGCAATATTATTATTGACATGTTATTCGATGAGTTATTGCTTATAGAATATTTTAGCAGAATAACCTTTTTTCTTTAAAGACCACGCAACTCGTCAACGATCCAAATCATTTACAGTATTATTACATAACTAAAGCAAAATATATGTATGTTCGCAAAACAGGAAATGATCATTTTTATTAAAATACTTTGCTGTGCAATAATCTAAACTAATGGGCAGTCTTACTTTATCCGTGGAATATCTTAATATAAGCAAAATTGAAGTTTATATTTCTTTTGCATAAAATAGTCATATGCTTTTCAGTTTTTCAGACAAATATTCAAATGTTTCTGAAAATAAAACTTATCAGTTTTATTATTTTGACGGAATTATTTCTATGTTGATTGCTGCGGCGATTTTTTATTCGTTTTCAAAGTATTGTGATAACGTATTTTACTCATTTTTGTTGTTAACGGACCCGTACACTACTCTGTCAACAGATACTGTCTTACTCGAGTCTCCCTTAGAGTGTTAAACCGCTTGTTTACGAGGGTAGTCAAAATCCATCGACTTCGTATATTAAATCTATTTTTTGACGAAACTGGGCCTAGCTGTATTTAGAGAGATTGATAAACACATTAAAACTACCGTAAAAAACTGTTGATCAATTTATTCAAAACTGGTTTTCAATCTGGAGGTGAATTACATTTGTCATTTAAATAAGAGTTTAAGTTTGAACCCTATTTAGCAAGAATTTCTTCAACAAATTGAATCTACATTTGTAAATTAAGATGCACAAACATAAAATTTCCTAATGGTTAAAGAGACAGAATAGAAAGTGTAATCTTTGTAGAACGGACAGCATTGGAATGAATTTCATTATTTATTTATTGACATCCTAGCTATATATCCTCTTAATGTAAAGTGTAAATGATTTTATTGTGTTCAAATGTACGTAATTGTAATTGCTATGAACCAAATGTTTTTTTTTTTGCCGTTGGCAAAATAAAGTTAAAATCATGATAATATTTCGAACGTACCATACAGAAACCAAAATGTACAGAATGTTATCTCAATGTGTCATGTGTATTGAAATGGAGGCCTTTTTGCAAAAAATATTAAGTTTTTGTAATAATAATGTACTTACTTTGTATAGCTTTTTTATTCCAAGTTTATTTTATAGCACACGTGGTGATATTGTACTCTTTTGCACGAGATAATTGTGTACTGTTGGTGTTTAAATGTACCCGATTTTGTCGTCATTCATTTGTGTGTTATTATGATTTATGACCTATTGTTCAGCAGGATGCTACAGGTAAACAGTACTTCAGTTTATTTATTGAATGATTGATTAACGTCCAATGGCAAATATTTCATGCATATTCGTTATCAAACAATAAATCATTAAAGGGGTCAGCTGGGGGTTAGGCCGGGAATTTAATAGCCACAGGATGACAAATTGGGGCTATTTAGGTAGGAGCGGAAAATTAAGCCAAAGCAACTGATCACCTACGACCACTCATTACGAGCTGTTGCAAAGGGTACCTTATAGTGTTGGGGCGTGGCATTTTCCCGACACGGGACAAGGCGGTAACGTTCCCGTCCGAAACGGGTTGAGAATTTATACATCCCGCCCAACCAATGGGGGGTTCCTGACGGAGATGCCGAGAAACTAATTTCTTAACCTCGGCTACACTCGGGGTGGCTGAGTATTTATAAATCCCGCCAAAAATCAACATACGCCCATTTCGCAAGGGTTCTACTTGCAGGCGGAGAAACCGAACGTCATATATATTTCTATACCCCGGCCGCCCACGGGGGCTAGCTCATCGGAAGACCATGCAGCTGAATTAGTTTTAATCAAATACACATGTATCTGAAATTCAGCTTTAAAAGATGATGTGGCCAATATTTGATGAGAAACGATTGTTTGTTGTTTTTAATATTTTTTTAAATAGAAAACCCTTTATTGCAGTTGCGCAGTCTATCTGTTTATGTTTTGGTCATCGATTTACCTGGTCGACTGAGAGCATTAATTTGCTGTGTAGGACGTTAATAACTTTCAACCCCCTGGTTAGTTACAGGTAAACTGGATTTTGTAGACCTTTCATTAATTGTTCGCTAGCTTCAGCCTGGCTTCATTAAAGCTAATACGTGGAAGACAGATTGTTAGACGTCTGCAAAATTTCCTGATTTTCTCGACTTAAATCTTGTTGTCTTTTGTTTTATTTCTCATTTACTGTGTACTGTTTATCAACTTCAAAAATTGAATCTGAAAATTCAAAATTGATTCTTTTAATGTCTTTTTTGTCGTTTTGTCCCAACATTGTCCCAGTTTATGTGGAGCAAATGTCTAACCCCGCGACATACTTACTGGTGTGCCTGTCCCAAGCCAGGAACCTTTTATCCAGTGGATGTCGTTGTTTTTATGTTTTAGTGTTACTTATTTTACACTGTTTACTTATTTGTCAGATAGTTTTACACTTTATTTTTGGGCCTTGGGAAAAAATGTAGAAGGAAGTAATTTACGCGTTTTGATGGCTGTCTTAAAAATCGTACATATCTTTGTTTCTATTTTGGAAAAATCCGTCTGTGCGCTAAAAAGCTGAAATTTTTATGAAAAAAATTGGCAAATGACTTTGTCAAGAAAGAATGATACATGTTTAGTGCTAGGACGGATTTGAAGACATTGAACATGATTGATGATGAAAATTATATCAGTTTAGAATTTAAGAAACAAAAATGCACAAATAAAATTATTCTTTGACTCTTACGCAACATGAAGGAATTTAGGTTTACATTGCTTTGCCATAGAAATGAGCGGCAATCCATATGAAAATTCTATCCCGGTGACAAATATTTGGAACAATTGTGAGATTTACATTTGTTTACTTTTATGTATCTTTCACGCACTTTTATTTTCTTTATTGCGGACTATATAATAATTTGCCATAAATAGAATCTTACATTTAAGCCGTTGTTTATCATATTTCTACAGTCTAGATAGTTAAACCTTTAAATTTCGAGGTTTACCGAGAAATTTTAAGGTTTAACTATCGAGACTGTAGAAATAAGGTAATCAACGGCTTATAATATAAGATTTTGTTTCTCTAATTTTTTAAGCATAAAAAATATCGTAAAAAACTATCAGAGGCGGGATCGTGCGTCATCTCTTATTATTGCCTTGTTACAAGGGACGTAACTCGTGTACAAAACAAACAAACATGCCACTTACTTTTACGGCATTTTCATATGTATTAGCCAAAAAAATAAAGTATTGCGACCTAACTGAAAGAGTCTTTGGAAAGCTTAGTCCTCCAGGGTAAGAAAAAGATCGTGACAAGTCTTTGAATTCGTGAAGCGAAGCACGCGAGGTCTGAAAATAGCCAATCATCAGTCGAGAAATAACAACCCTCTAGAGAATTAGAAAAACATTTCAAACACCGGTCGAGGAGTGTGAAAATGACAAAA
Source organism: Geukensia granosissima (assembly GCA_032357055.1). Classification (NCBI taxonomy): domain Eukaryota; kingdom Metazoa; phylum Mollusca; class Bivalvia; order Mytilida; family Mytilidae; genus Geukensia; species Geukensia granosissima. The sequence goes on along the minus strand of JAULBM010000021.1, from coordinate 3,874,485 downwards.
GAATTAGAGAAGTTTTAATCCAATCAAATTTAAATGTTTAAAGAAACTAAATGTTTGACAGATTTTATTGAAGAAAGTGTTCCACCAACATGGGTGAAATCTGAACACTGAAAGGGAAATAATTTCTTTTAACATCCTCCTTTTACAGGAGCAGTGAACAGGAAAAAGGGAGGTAAACATTTTAGGGTACTATAAATGCTCAATAATAATGAACACATTTAGATGAAATCAGAATTTGAAAAAAAATCTTATCAATAAGAGTTGACATAGTTGAAAAAAAATATTGTCTTGAATTAAATGTAGCAAATAAATTATAAAAAGATCCAATATATCTTTTTTAAATCAAAGATATTATGTAAAAAACATGTTCTGACCTGTACTTTATTTCTTTTTGGTAACTTTTTAGTTTTTAACTCCACAATAAATAAAGATTATTGAATATATATGAACATGATTGATTTGAACACACACGTGATATTCCGATGGAAGACAAAATTCTGTTTTCAGAGCCATCTTCCATTTCTTCCAATGAAAGTTTGAATTTTTTGTTGAAAATTGATTTTTGACAAACTTATTTTCTAAAGTGAAATATATATTAATGTTATCTCATATTACAATTTACAACATGTTTTCTGGTGTTGATTTCATTTGACAGGTATGACAATTGCTGGTGACCAAAGACATCAATTGCTGAATATTCAGTTTTACCTATCAAACATTTAAGAACTTATAGAACAGTTAATTACCTTTGTTTGTGATTAAGTATAGAATCTTACATTTTAAGCCTTTGTTTATCATATTTCTACAGTCGAGATAGTTAAACCTTAAAATTTCGAGGCTTATAATGTAAGATTTTGTTTCTCTCATTTTTTTATGCATCAAAATATCGTTAAAAAACTATCATATGTGGGATCGTGCACCATCTTATATCATCACCTTGTTACAAGGGACGTAACTAGTGTACAAAACAAGCAAACATGCCAATTTTCATATGTATTAGTCAAGAAATAAAATAATTCCTACCTAACCGATAGAGTCTTTGGAAAGCTCAGTCCTCCAGGGTAAGAAATAAGATCGTGAAGTCTTTGAATTCGTGAATCAAAGCACGCGGGGTTTGAAAATTAGCCCGAATCATCAGCCGAGAAATAACAACCCTCTAGAGGATTAGAAAAACATTTCCAACACCGGTCGAGGAGTGTGAAAATTACAAAAGAATTAGAGAATTTAATTTTTCCACTAAAGATCCTTAGGATGAGCAGATATCTTGTCAACAACAATCCTCTATCTACAAAATCCTGATCAGATGCCCAGGGTCTGTAGTACCTTGTCAGCTGATATTTGCATATTCCACATGTACGTTTCTTGATTTCAAGTTTAATGGAATGGATGCGATCAAGATAGTCAACAAGTTTAGAATTCCTTAATGCAAGTACATCTATATAGCGGGACGTAAAACTAAAATATCATGTAAACCTTTTCTCCTTTCCAGGAAAAGGGAATAGATGAAGTCTGCTTCTTGCGAATAAAGGAATAGATCGGCGAAAAGGGGAGCTCAATTAGTTTCCGTTGGAATGACATTAGTGGGTTTGATCACGTCCGACAGATGTTACAAAAATTATGTCAATTTAGAAATTAGGCTTTCTGCATCTTTCAACTTCAAAGTTTTTTTAAGAAGCTAAAGAACTTAATGAAATTTCAAAGGCTTATCTTTTAATAAACCAAATATATTTACCTGCGTTTGCCATCTTTATAACTAGGTGTATAAGTTACTGATGGATGCTGTAGGGGACTGTGCAAGAAAATGGCCAAAACGAGAGAAAGTTAGTACGTCAATAAGAACGAAAGCGACAGCTATTTCCAGAGATCCAGATGTTGCCAAAACTGTAGCTATCATTCATGATAAATATAATGTCGTGTTAGCCAATGAGGCTCGATCCAAATAATATCACTTTGTGCACAATAAATTACTTTGATCGTTTAATTAATGACTTGGGCATTGTGAGTTTACATGGCAATCCAACTAACAAAGCTTTAACACTTTCAAAAAGGAGATCATTGATATTTGGAATTTCCTCAAAATTTGAGGACTATGATCTCCCTTTATTGTACTGGATACTAAAGTAACTGAAGTGTCCTTATAAACAGAGTTAAATTGCTGAATCAGCCAACTGTTCCACCAAGCCGTTCTCAAAACTTTTATTTAACATCAATTTAAACAACTATCATGACAGGCCGCCAGAAATACTGATATACAAACTATATTCAAGAAGTGGCAACGGAATTCTGGACAAAGACCTGGTGGACATTTTGTTTTTGTTTTATCTTTAAGTTTGTTTCAAATTTGTCTTGTCTCATTGGACTATGTACTTCTGATCTCTCACATGTGTATTCTACACTGGACTCGAGATCTCTGCCTTTTTATATTATAACAGCATCAACAAATTTTACTTTTCTGTCCTCCATAAAGCAAAACCACTTGCAAACGCACCTCTCAAAGCAAGAATTTAATATCTTTTTTACAGTTGCTTCCGCAGAAAGAAGGAGACAGACGATACAAATAAATCGTTGTAGGTAGAACCCAAACATACTTTGATCAAAAGATAAATATGAAGCGAAAGACATTTTTTATATATATTCCTACTTCAAAAAATATTTGTTCAATTATGTGGACGAGCAAATATATATTTTTACTGAGCAATGCTCGATTCGGTGATTATCTTCACATAATTTACATTGGATTTAGACACAACAGAAACTCCCATGTCTGCCTCATACCTTGTTCTTCATCTTGAATAAGACAGTAAAGGAAGGTTTTATACAAAACGTGATGACTTCTACTTTCCAATAGTCAGCTTCAGGTTCACTGGAAGTAACATTCAAACTGCCCCGGTGTATGGCGTATACATCCCCTAGATCACTTGTCCAATACTGTGATTTATCTAGACATAGCTAGGTCATTGTCACAGAAACTGCTCACACATGGATAAATTGTTCCTCGGCTAAAGTCCTCATTCCAACATATGATCGACACCACTAAATCTTGTCGGCCGACATGGATCATCCGTTTAACTGATATGGAGTATTTTGACAAATGAAAATCGGATTAACCTTAAAACAGAATGTTCACTTTCTTCATCGAGAATTTGTAGCTGTTTGATACTCCTCTTTTTTTAAGCACCGAAATAGTCTCCAGGGCTCGACCCACAGAGCTGACCCAGTGCGATCGCCAGGTGACAGATAGGGTAGTCCTCTCGTTTGGGCTGCCAGGTTATAATTCGGAAACCCTGGCAGTGGACCATAGTGGATGACGTGTCAGTAGAATGCCACACTTCATACACGTAAAATATCCCTTTTGTAGATTTCGAAAAAGAGAAGGCTAATGCCGCTACAAAAGGCTAAATTTTTTGTCCCTAGCCATCCCTTCCATTTTCTAGTGGCAGTGAAAAGCCGTTGCCCTGTTGTATCCCACCCCATCCCCACTTTCGATAATTTTGATTATTGCTGAACTTATTCTTGTCCTGAATATGCATGAAATATTTGCCACTGGACGTTTAGAAACCAACAATCAATCAATCAACCTTCTCTTTTACTTTGTGATAATTAATACTGGATTGGAAAGTTGACAATTAAGGAGGTAATTGTAAGACCCCGCCCAGTTATTGGTGGGATCTGCAGGGCCTGCATTGTACTAAGTTGTATGTTTGGTTCAGCTCCTGTGCACGTTGTATATACCGTAATCGTAAATGTAGGAATTTCTGAACAGTCAACTAATGAAACTCATAGTTATTGTGGTTTAAAAATTCTTACACAGCTCGGCAACAGCATCCCAAAACCACTTCATAGAAATTGTTTACAGAGTTAAAGTTCAGATTTAATCAAATATATACATAGTGAAGAATATTTCAATTATCATTTTACGATGGCATTACCAATAAAATATAAGTATTCTTAATACCCCCTCCCCCAATTAAAAAAAGAAAAAGATCTGTTGAAACACAGTGTTCTTCCACAAAGGGTATAGATTTACGCTTAGAAATTTGTTTTTATAATTAATCACGAAAGTTATTGTTTAGACAGATAAGTTGTTTTCCATGTTTTTTTGTGTGTGATCTTTTACACTTTGATTTTTACCTTTAGCCACTGAAGGAAGTGAGGTGTTCACAAAACCAACAAAACCTGGCGGGGATGGATTTATATTTTCATCGGACATCGCAAAGATTATAAATCTTTTTACATATATTTGAATTCTAAATCTCTTTATTACGGAATTCATTCTTGTATTGCAAACGGTTGAACTCCTTCTGGATTTGTCGTCCTATTTCAATTTGAAGCTTTTGCTCTGCGATGCGACACTATAAGTTAGAGTAATTTTCTTCGTATTACAAAACTTATCCAAGATGACTCCTTATTTGATTTTCGTAGTGTATTCTATGTGTCTGCATTTTGTTTGGGGTTGTTTTAAGACAAAATACCAGTTTATGGCCAAAATCCACAAAGATCCTTCTAAATCTTATTTAATAGACAAATATATAGGGCCACTTTGCGCTAGTAGGGTCGTTTTCTTAAAGTTGTCAAAAGGAACTGAAATTTTATGAATCGTTATTCGATTGCAAATAGTTAAAAGTTTTGTCATCGAGTGGGCTGAATCAGACTTGTCGGAGATAATTTTCTTGTGTAGAGTTTGCCGTTAAAGTCTTTTTTTCAGATTTTGCGTGTTTTCAATCCAAAAAGATAAACATAAATAAACGAAAGACGAAAGGGAAAAATGAGGTAAGTGTCAAGGAGACCCCTGCTCTTTTTCTCGTGTGGGGGATATTTCCGTAAGAAACGGAGTACATTGTTGAATCTAGAGGTCGTCATAAAGCCTTCAACAAGGATGGGATCCCTCATATAGCTGTTTTCTGCTGATGAGTTTAACGTGAATTTACCCTAACTTGATCACTGTGCCATTTTAGTTATGTGTATCCACCTTATATTATAGAAAATAACCAGAAGTTGCTCTTCACAGCATGGTTTAGTGGCATAGATCCTTAAATACCCGGACCCTTGGTTTTTTATTTCTTACATATACATAAGTGATATATGGGACAAAATTTCAAACTGAAACAAAAACAGATAAATTCCGCAATCTTGATAATATCTTTGCAGTTAATAAGACGGGATTCCCCAATATGTTGTAAACATTTGACTTGCTAACAGTTACTCTCTTGTCACTAATTTATTCCTTATTTTCTTATCTTCTTAATAATTACAGGTCCAGCAGAACGCGTTGGGACTGATTTCCTGGTTTTTAAAACAAGGAATGTTATTAAATGTTTTTATTTTGAAGTATTTAGCAGAAACCTCGAGTACTTTTTCAAGCTCGGATATCTTGTGATATCTTTTATTAGTTTCATTGTCTTCTTGAATAATATCGAGTTTAAGAGTTAAATCTTTGGTTATAACTGGTTTTTAAGGCCTGAATGTAATCCGTAGAAACTTAGTTTCGTTGAATTTTGACTTTTTCAATGGCGGGGGTGGCTGTAAACTCATTTACAACCATACCATATTTCCTTTTACTATTTTGTAAGCACAAGTAATCAAATATGACTATTGAACAAATACAGTTATTTTTCGACTGCATGCATTAACCATTAACTGATTTTAGTTTTACTATATAAGTAATCCTGATTATTGCCTCTATTTTAATGGTTAAAATTATTGTTATTCAGTCTCATATAACTTGGCATCAGGTTAGAGATAAGACACAGTGACCTGCTTTATCTCCGGCTAAGAGGATTTTGTTTATCATCACAGAGAAAATTCAACATTTTATAAATATACTTGCATTGTAATCTAAACACCATGCTGTCATTGTTAGCTTTTCTTTCATTTGTTTTCTTGTCGGAACAATGTTGTCTTCCTGCAGAATGGGAAGCAGAAGAACATGTGATTACGGCTGTTAAGGAAGATGGAAAAATTGGTCCAACCATTACAAAGGTATGAAAAAGATGCATCATCAATTGACTTTTTATTGGTTTCAATTTCTTTTAATAAAATAAATTTTAATAAAATGTTTTTTTATGTTTTACAAGAAAGAAATCGTCAGTATCACATTTGGTAAAAGTATTCTCGAAATAAATCATGGCAATTTGTGTTCTTTCAAAATCAGAGTAGCTGTTGATGTTCAGGCACAGTTTAACCTAGTTAAGTAGTATGAGCTATATTCGTCGTTTAAGAGTTCAGGTCACTTTGAAACAAATTCTGATATCGTTCCATGCTTTTTATAATCTGTGTACTTTTAGGGGTTGTTGCTACAAATCATTTCATTTTCAAGTTATTGATAGTGTTTATTACACTTAGATATATTGAATGTGCTTGTGTCATCTCACTTAGGTATCTCGAAAGTGTTTTCTCACTGGGCTATCTTGATAGTGCTTGTCTCAATAAGCTATCTTGAACATGTTTGTCTTACTGAGGTAATCCAGGTAGTATTTGTCTCACTTAGGTACTATAAAAAGGGTGGCCTTTTGTCTAGTTTCTTGATTTACACTCCATAAAGGTTTCCAGTTATACAAATAAGTAGTGAGAAATACAAGTTTTATATTATTCACTGTTTTATTTACAGTCTACTTTCAAAATCAGTTGGGAATCTCCAATGAGACGTTACTATGTTGAAGGAACGTCGTTAACTAACGGAGTAGCGACATCATTCAGACAGCTTAACGACTACATCTCTGTAAGTATTATCAAAGGTACTGGGGTAATTGGACTAATTTTATACACTTGAGGCAAACAAAGAAAATAGATGAAAACATGTCAATTTTAATATAGACATCAAAAGGACAAAATAAACCTTTCAAAAAAGTCTAGTCTATAACTAAATGGAGCTGTGTATTTTTCTTCTCTGAGACTTTGTTGTTTGTTAATCGTTAAAGATTTGTATTATTGTTTAATGACATAATACCTGGTTCGTATTATACCAGCAGACAAAGCAGCCAACAATGTGGTGGTAGTGTAACGTTAGTACAAGATATAAGTACGTAAGAATGAAATTTCCAAGCCAGACACTTGACTAAAAGTCAATTAGTAGACAGTTACATTACTGAAACAGATGAACTAAAGAACCATGCTGAACATTTCAAAGTCCCAACTATTTATTGATTACCTTAATTACATGAGAAATCCTTCAAATTCTGTTTTGTCTACGCGTCTATAAGTGTATACTACAACTAAAATTTCTGACCGTTGACTAGTGCCGTTAACGCCATAAAAGAACTTATAATAATCATATACTGCAATAAATATGAATATAATGATATTGACTGAGGTTATAGACACGCGCCTTTAATAAACCAATCGAAACTTTTGACTTGATTTTTTACCTTTTACACTACACTTCCACATAACCTTATTAAAATTAAGTGAGTGATGAAGTTCTCTCTTCTGAGGAGAAAGGCTACTAAAAATATACACTAACTGGCATGGACTTGTGAAGAGATGATAAATTCAATTAATTTTCTTCTTGAAAATATTTACATGTTCAGGCGATAAAATTTATCGACATGTTGTAGGAATTTCTTTGAGTACCGACCGTGCCTATTTAATTAAAACTTTTATGAATCCCAGTTTGTGACTAAACTCCACAAAGATCCCTCTTAATCTGATTCATTTGATATATTTGATAATACTGAGGGGTATCTCAACAACATCTTTGCAGTTGATAACCCGGGCTACTCCAAATACGTCACTAGAATTTACCCCCACAGAAATTTATTTTTACACCCAACTCAGTCGGAAGTGCTTTGAGTCCACTATAGAATACCAATTTGAGAGATGCATATTCCAAAGAGCCAAGAGAAATTTGAAAAATTTGAATGATAAACGAAAACAACAAGGGCTTGGAATCCACGAACTCCTTTACAAAACAAGAAGGGGGTCAGGTGATCTGGAAAGGACAGATGGCCATATTTTAAAAAAAACCGTTAGTTAATAAAAATTTTTTTGTTTTGAAAATTACCTTTCCGTTATTAAAAGTTTATATTTGAGAAAATCATTATGCAAATTACTCATTTCAATACCATTTTATGATCTGTTAATGTGTTACGGATTTTACAGTGGGACCTTGATTAACGGAGTATTTCATTTAAATATCATCACACTTTATTTTGAAAACTTTTAAAGCTTGCCATACATTGGGGTCCATTGTTGAAGGCCCTGAGGTAACCTGCTTGTGTTTTTATATATTTTATAAATTTGGGTGGCTGTCCCATAGACCACATCTCGTTTTAATTTTTTATAGGCCAGACTTTTAATTTATTTCATGAATGGTGAAAAAAATTTATTAAGCTGCTTTCTGAAATGACATTGTTCTCTTGAATGCTTTGAAAAATTCTGAAAGAATGTCCATAGATTTATAGTTATATATCATTTTATTTTATATAATAAAGAAATGTTTAGTGTAAACCATCATTGCTAATCATTATCTTTTCTCCTTTTTTTCATGCTGCCCTTCGTGGGCCATAGATTTTTGTTATATAAGTATGTTCTGTTATTTTGAGTGATTTTTTTTCAGAATGTACAATATAGTGTGATAGGCGGTAAATGTAACGTATCCAACATAGCAGCACCTTTCTCTATGGTTGAATGTACACCAGGTAGGTTGTGTAAATTTGGTTGAAGAGCAAATTGTGTTCTTAGGAAGTTTTCATCAAATCCAATTATCAAGCAAAAATGTATCTTTCCTTGACCTCACCAACGTAAAATTTAGAGCTGAAGACAAAAGGGTGATGTAATAACAGGTGCGTCTCACAAACCCTACATCTTGATATATTTCAAACATTTGTGTTCTCCGTGACATTTACCACATACTTTTTATTTTTAAAGTGTAACCATTCCTGGTATCAAATATATTTTTAAATATTTAATTTTAGCAAATGCAACAAAAAGTTCGATGGTATCTTTAGGATTGGGACAACTTAGTATTACACAATATTCGTGGAATGCTGATGGTACGACTGTTTATGGCAACTATGCAGATGGGTGTACACCTGTGTCTTTTACATCCTATGGAATCGTCAAGGGTGGTAAGTTCATGGATATATTTTTTTATTCATTTTGCGCGTAGTTTTAACTTCTTTTACAACAAAGATTTGTAACTGGAATTAATGTAAGGAAACGTGCTGAAATATATTGTTCAAATTTTCCGCATTCAGATTTAAATTGCTACTAGAAAGCCAATTGGTTGCACTTAATACACAATACTATTGTGATTACATTCTTTCTTAATTTTTATAAAGCATTCATTGCAAAGATTCTTTGAAACTGTGTACGATATAGACCGGAGTGGTTGATTTCGTAAAGTAACTTCATAAATTTTTTGTTCGTATTTCTACCATAAAGGCTTGACACAACCTTCAGTTGGTTGTTTATTGTTTTATTTTGCGAGACATTTGTACTTTCTAGTGCCAACCTTCCAATCTGGATCATTTGACAATTTGACTGTTGGTTTGAAAGATAGATCTATTTTTAATATACCGGTGGAATGTCGTGGAACATCATTGGTGAGTTTTATTGCGCGGTCTCGATAATAAGAGGAAATATAATAGTGAGAATATCAGTTCTTTCTGGTAGTGATTTGTTGTCTAGAAATGTCTTTTCTTGTTTTTTGCATTTTAACGTGGTTTATTCAAGCAATATTTATTTTTTTATATATTAGACAAAACCAACAAACCAAAAACTGTTGTTTAACACTTTCTTGAAAAAGGATTAAAAACGTGCGTTAAAATGGATACTTAAAAGTATTGTTTTCTTAGTTCAGGTTGAAAACAAAAACATGTTTAAAATGCAAATATAATTCTAATTTTAAGAATTTTTTCTTCCAGAACACCGTCGGATGAGAATGCTTAAATCATTATAGCGGATATTGCGAGGTGTCATTTACTTCACTCTGTATTTGTATTAAAATTAACCAGTGAAAACCAGTATTTTTCAATTTTCTATTGTAAATTTAGTTATCATTTGTAATTTTGATAAATGAGAGGCAATGTTTGTCCACCAAAACTATTGCTTGTTTATTAAGGAATATGTATCCATTTTATATCAGTCATCTGTGCTTTTATGCCCAATGTACTGTTGGTAGTAACAGCTTACTAGTTTTGAACGACTGAATGATAATAAAGTTTTTTTTAATTTAAAAAAGTTTGGTATTTTAGTGGTTATTGTGTCCATACAGTCAAAAATGTTGTGTATCGTACAGATCGAGTATTTATCGTTATTATTTTGAGCAACACATTTCTTTTGTAAAAATCATTGAAAACAGACGACGTACAAGCAGTGGTATCATACAATCACATTCAATAATTACATTTTTTTCTTTTATGATGCATGCTTGAAGTGCAAAAACTTTTGGGTGATTCCAAGCAATACAAATTTTAATCCCTTGGTCCATAACCCAAATCCCGAAAGTTCAGAGCGTATTTACATGCTTTATGCAACCATTAGATACAATAAAATTAAACCACTAAATCGAATATGTAAGAGTAGTTCCCGTCAAAATGGTAGTCAAACGTAAGGACGGGGATAACGATTTTTAACTTCCACCCTCGAGTCAACAACGGACAAATATACCAGCTGTTCAAGGCTGCAAAAATGTGAAAACAAAAAGTGTTCAAATCGCCTTATTGCATGTTTAGCAAAATAATATAAACAGCCGATCGCTTTAAATGGACTCAAATTAAAAAACAGCCGCCGAAAATACAGCTAAATTATATAAACAGCCAGTCTTTGTAAAAACAGGAAGATAATATAAACAACCGATCTCCTTAATTAGCCAAATTATGTAAACAGGTTGTCTTTGTAAAAACACACAAATTTTTTAATGGCTTGCCGTTGTAAATACAGCAACAGCTCGGCAGTTGCTTTAAAATAAACAGTCGATCGCTATAAATACAGCCAGATTATATAAACAACCAACTGCCAACTTATATAAACAACCAACTTTAGATAAGTCAAAATATATAAACAGTCCACCGCCGAAAATACAGCCAAATTATATACACCACAGGCCGTCCAAAATACAGCAAAATTAAATAACAAAAACAAACCCTGGTCATGCACCGCTGTTAAAACAGGAAAATTATATAAACAACCCACCATTGTAAATACAGCCAAATTATATTAACAACTCATTGCCGTAAATACAGCCAAATAATATATACCGCCAAAATTATGTATTTTTTTCCTTCATGTGTGACGTCTTTAAGTAAGGATATAGTTCGCGTTTCTTATTAGAAGGTGACTAATTGTATTTGAAGGGTTGAATGAAAAAGGTGCGGGTCATTTGGGATTGGAAGGTTGCCAAACAAATTGGTTCTGAATTTTTAACATTAAAGGTAAGTTTCACTAGAAACGGACTATACGAGCAACAGCCATTTTATCAATTTATTTTTTCCATCCCTTTTGTACTGAAACACAACAAAGAATTCAGATTTGAAAATGTAAACTTCAGTACACGTGTTTTCCTTTAATCAAATGACATAGTTCTAAATATATTTTTAATCTCAAAACATGTAAATCATTGCAACATGCACTTTGTGCCAGCATTAATTGTGATATTGATCAAAATTAGTTTTTGTTATCTTTAAAAAAAATGAACGAACAAAACAACACAACACAAAAAGGCACTGTTATCTTTAAAATGATTAATGAAATTGAAAAATGAAAAATACAAAACCGTCGTACATGATTCTGCCACAAGGGTTAGACGCATACCCAAGACATTGACACTCTGTCGTTCTAGTCTTAACTCTAGTTCAAGAAAATCGCATTCCAATTACGAGATGTTGTTACATACCAAAACAACACTGATATTACATGTATTCTCACGTGATATTAAGTCTCTGAATCAAAGAAACATTTGCCAAGTTTGAAAGACTGGGTTCGGACTTGGACAGAGCTGGGAGTAATATAATCCCAGGACAGAGACATTGAATATGTTGTGTATATCAATTTTCAGACGGCCTCGTTGGTGTAATGGTTAGCGTGCTCGCCTCGAGTGCGGAAGGTCGTGGGATCGATCGCCGGCCGGGTCAAACCAAAGACATTAAAATTGGTATTTGCTGCTTCTCCGCCAAGCACGCAGCATTTAGGAGTAAGAGCAAAGACTGGTCGGCCCGGAGTCGGAATAATGTGTCTGGGTAAAGTGGCACGTCTTCTTGTGGACTTTTGCTTTCGTGAGCTAGCACGTTAAAAATCCGGCTCAGCGTGTCGGTCTGGTACAAAGCAGTATTCATTCATCATCATCATTCGTGCTCTCGTCCTAAATATGCATGAAATTATTTTCGCTGGACGTTAAGCAACATTTAATCAATCAATCAACTTTCAGTTTTTCTTTTGTTCTCTTGTCAGATGACCGCGGTCACTGTTTCATTAAAGAAGTAACCAACAGGCGTTGGTCTTACTTAATATGATGGTCAGTTCCTCCCACAGAAAAATTATTATTCGTTTAGGTATAACAGGTCTTCCGTGTTTATTTTCCGTGTTGATAGTTCGACAATTAAATAAGCCCATGGGTTAACATTTGCAACAGTCACTTATATTTACTGTATAAGTATATGTTGTTAAAATGTCTTGTATTTGAGTGTATTGGGTGTCTTGAACCATAGAAGCATAATATTATCCATAATATACTTCCTTTGTTGGATTATGGTATTTAACATTGATTCAGTTTAAATAAAGAGCAAGCAAAAATCAGTGTCCGTTACCTACTGCCTCGATTGCTTCTGAATTTATATCGCTTCAGAAAAGAACATCTATATTCAATCCGTCTACCTGTTTGCTTAAGACTCAACCTCTGTACCAGTTTATTATGTTATTTTTATATAAATGTGTTATATAATCGTTTAAACCCACAATGCTCAGTTAAGAATATGATATATGTCCCAGGGTCCAAACAGAACAGAGTTTAAAAGGATGTATGTAACTTTTTCTCGAGTTTTAATTCTGTTAAGGTAAGGTTGCAGATGTACAATAAGCAAGTTTTGGAATTATATTTTTTGGGTCCAGGTCACCAAACCAAGGGTGAAAAAGGATCCTACAAAGTGTAGATTTCTCAATCCATGCATCATGATCATGTCACTGTGACCGGAATTGTCAGATCAATATTTTGGGACTTTGGAGTGGCGGCCGTGTAAATTTTGTAAAATTTGAAAGAACACTTTCACGTGAAGTCGGGTTATATATATTGCCATGCGCTAAAAAACATGTCGTTCCGACCGTACTTGTGCAAGCAACATATTTGTAAAGTTTTCACAGATTCTGCAAGGAACAAAAACCTTGCACCTATCCTCTGTAAATATATGAAACCAGTTTTTTCGCATTAATCTTAGTGAGCACTAGTAGCTGGGATTAAAAAAACACAGGGATGTGTAACTCGGGTCAATAATTAATGATCCTCGCCGTTCCATGTTGCCTGTACACGACTGGATTTTTTAGCGATTTCTTTGTTGAAACATAGTCAACTTGTGCCGAGGTGTGAGAAAAATGTAACAATAGAACATTTATGAAATGCATATGTTTATAAAGAGAGATGTTTGAGGAATGCATTGGTATAAGTTTTATTAAGAAATTCTAACTTTTAATCAATATTTTTACGATTAAAGTAGTGTAAAATTTCGCTTATATTTTAAAATACGATGAGATTTGAAATTTTTGGTATGTGAACTACCGACAAGTTTGACATTAAGCTTTAAATATGTCATATTTAAAACTTATATATTTAGAAAGATTAAATTCCGGCGAGTGTATAAGTATGTTTTTATTAAAATTTGAATATTTTATTTTTCGTTTAAGGCAAGGAAATCATTGCACTTTTTGAGTTACATATTCAAACAATCAATTTTCCTAAACGGGATCTGACTTTCTCCTTTGATTAAATGCCTCTTTTTCGGAACATATTCTTTAATTTATATTTACACGAAAGATCATAAAAATGCCTAAAACTTGATATAAATTTTATTAGATTATTTTAAAGTTAACGAATTCAATCGGGTAGACTAAACACCGAAATTGACCGAAATGGAACCGAAATGTACCGAAATGGACCAAAATGGAACCGAAATGGACCAAAATGTAACCGAAATGGAGCGAAAATAGGATCGAAATGGACAGACTTGGAACCGAAATTCACCAAAATTGTCCGAAAATGCATTGACCTTATTATCCTTAAGTGGAGATTGCGGAAAAAATAAAATAAAACAAAATTTTTAAAACTATTGAGACAATTTCGAGAACACGAAAATGAATGACACATAGTATAGAACTGAAAAACTATCCCACAGAAAAAAAACAGGGTAAAAGCTCGTGAATAAATATCAACTAAAAATTTGTCTTCTTAATATGAACAGTATACATCCTGTATACACGGCTGAAATTACCGTTGTTGTCTTTCTTCGTCTTCTACTAAGTATCAGCGTCCTTTAGTTAGGACCACCATGGATATCCATGTAGTTTGTAGATGTTGTGATTGAGAGTTAAAATTTTCATGTGCACTATTTACAGTGATGTGTATCCCTTTTTCTTTTATCAAATTATCAAGGAGGGCTATTTATTATTGATTTTATTGATTTTATTTGTCTCCTTTTTAATTTAACTTCTGTATTTCCTTACAAGATTTAAATATTATAATTTAACACAGAACAAAATTTCTAAAATCTAAAAGAAATTTTCAAGTTTTTTTTTTTTTTTTTTTTTTTTTTTTTTTTTAAATTTAAAAGGCGACTAGAACAACAGTGTTAAAATCTAAAAGTAATATTCAAGTTTTTTTTTATTTTTTTAAATTGAAAGGAGACTAGAACAACAGTGTACGCTTCCCAACAATAAAAATAAGTTAAAGTAAAACAATAAAATGCACAAAAAGAAAGATGGTGATGTGGTGGGCACACCCTTAACATTTGAAAAATGAAAAGGAAATTTAAGTAAAATACATAAAATGAACCCTTTAGTGCAATAACACCAACTCTTTCCCTTTACACATGCGCAGTTTATAAAAAATTGTCTTCTGGGTAATCCTCATTGCGATGCAACCACCCAAGATGGCAACCAAAATTTAGAAATAAAACACACAAAGAATCGAGAAATATTCGCATATTTTCATTTTAAAGACTCTCATACTAGCGTAAGTTGAAAATGGAGAGTGCTGGAGATCGATCAAACCAAAAAAGTGAATTCCTTGTTGGTTCTAAGTACCGTCTTGTGAGAAAAATTGGAAGTGGATCATTCGGGGACATATATCTTGGAATCAACATAACAAATGGGGAAGAAGTTGCGGTCAAATTAGAATCGGTGAAAGCTCGACATCCTCAATTACTTTATGAAAGCAAACTTTACAAAATACTTCAGGGTGGTGTAGGGATTCCACATATACGTTGGTATGGGCAAGAAAAAGAGTACAATATCCTTGTTATGGACTTGCTAGGTCCAAGTTTAGAAGATCTGTTTAACTTTTGTTCCCGCAGATTCACAATGAAAACAGTTCTTATGCTGGCAGATCAAATGATTGGGCGTATTGAATATGTTCACAACAAAAACTTTATTCACAGAGACATAAAACCTGACAATTTCTTGATGGGGATTGGACGTCACTGCAACAAAGTTTTCTTGATAGACTTTGGTCTTGCTAAAAAGTACAGAGATAGTCGCACCAGAACCCATATAGCATACAGGGAAGACAAAAATCTTACAGGAACAGCCAGGTATGCTAGTATTAATGCCCATCTTGGTATTGAACAAAGCCGACGTGACGATATGGAATCACTGGGTTATGTTCTGATGTACTTCAACAGAGGCAGTCTTCCGTGGCAGGGTTTAAAAGCCAATACAAAAAAGCAAAAGTATGAAAAAATCAGTGAGAAAAAGATGTCTACTCCAGTTGAAGTCCTTTGCAAAGGATTCCCAGCAGAATTTGCGATGTACCTCAATTACTGCAGAGGACTACGATTTGAAGAAGCACCAGATTACATGTATCTACGACAACTGTTCCGCATACTATTCCGCACACTGAACTATCAGTATGATTATACATTTGATTGGACAATGTTAAAGCAAAAGGCAGCACAAGTGGCACAGTCAACCGCAACTGCAGCTGCTACAGCAGGTCGTTAAATTTGCCAAGCAAGAATGTTCATTATTTGACTTTAAAAAGAAAAATTGGTACAGAAGTAGAGATTGTGTCAAGTTTGTTTGAGGATATGATTTTATGAACATGATGAAGATGACAATTACCAGTTTACAGGTCTGGTATTGTTCTTAGACAAGGCTCAGACTGTCAATTTCACTGTGATAGAAATAGATGAAAAGATTGGTGAATCAATTTTTCTATGGTGCATGTTCACAGCTAGTGCTATACAGCAGTTAAAATTGTTTCTAAAATTAATAGTTGTGTCATGCATTTTTTTTTTTCAAATAATCAGTCTTTTAGTTTTCATTGTAATTTGTTATTTTTTGAGGAGGTGTTTAATACAAGTCAGTTTGCTAATATTTGTGTTGTATATATAGTAGTACTAATTATAATGAAAGTAATTATGTCTTTTAAGAATGTACAACTGTATACTTAAACAAATAAATGTTAAATATTCCTAAGATATACATGTATATGTTGCTATGTTTCTGTCAAAAATACCTGCAAAGGATGTGTATTGTACCTTTTTAAAACTTGTTATAAATATATATGATCAGTTTTATTTAGAAAAATAAGTAGGAGGGTAGATGCATTTAAAGTCTTTTTCAAACATGTTTTTAAATAATATATGGTAGAATTCTAGAGGGGCTGACTAGATAATAAATACCTTATTTTTGTAACCAGGGTTAAGTTTCAACATTGTAAATGTCAAAAAGAAATTTACAGTTAAATTTAAAATGAATTTAAAAGCCAAAGGACAAGGGTAGTAAATCCACACTCTTAGCCCAAGTATTTGCTGAAAGAAAAAATAATTTGGCAATATCCATTTTTCTTTATCATTTCTTTTCACTTAATCTAAAACTTTGGTCAAATATGGGGCTTAGCATACCTACTCCTTTACAAATTAGCAATTTTGAAGAAAAAAATTTATAAATAAAGTATCGATGCTGTAATGTAAGTCCAGTGTTAATATTACACAAAGTCAATGTTTTCAGCCAAGATTTCTTTGCATCCCCTCCAGTTGTTGCTTTCAAAGTTATTTCTTTTTTAGTTGTTTGGCAAATTTTATTATATATTCAGTATATTTAACAAGGGAAATGTCTGTACACAAGTTTTGTCGACAAATTTGTAAAATCTTTTATCATTTACTGTATTTCTCATATTAAGTGCCCCTCACCTTAATTTTGATTGAAATCCTTAAGCACCTGAGCAACTTCCTGGTATTTCAAGATCAAAGACCGAAAATTCTTTGAGAAAACAGCAATTTGATATCAAGAGACATTTTATATAGGGGAGGGAAATTATTCATTTCAATAAAATCTTACTTAAAATCAGGCTTGTAAGAATTGTTGTTTTGCAAAGTGGAATATGCACCATTTGGATTGATTTTATATAACCCTGGGCCCTTAATACTATGAATATGGTGTTACATTTATTTTGAATTTATCATCACAATTTTTGAATGTTAGTCTAGGTTTAAGAGGTCATCCTTATTTTTTGATTGTTTCTACAAATGAATATAATGTACATTTTACAATTTCTGCCAGTTTATGAATGATGTTACATGTATTGGGTAATACTTTAATGCTTTAAAAGAATCAAGTTTTTTTAACCTACATGAAATACAGACAGGGTTTGTACTAAATAAAATATTAAAAATGCTGCTAAGGCAACTACAGATTGTTCATTTAATACAAGCACACATGTATGTTCTTTTAATAGAAAGGAAGTTTAAAAAATATGGATGACCTCTTTAAAATAGTTAACTTGTTTAATTTGTAAAGTGCATTTGAATATGTGTGGACAATGATACATTGCTTGCAAACCAAAGAGGGTACAAACTTTGTCTCATGTCTAAATAAATCAGAATCTCAAAAATGGACCCAACAGAAGTAAATTTTGTAACTTTTATTAATATGAAAATATTTAAAATATTTTGAGGCCGAATTTATTATCTTACAAGTCTGAAAGTAGGAAATTAATTCACCTGAAAAATTTTGAGAAAACTTCTTCACCTAAAAACAGAAAATGCAAATTTACAAAGGGTATTTTTTGTAGTAGTGATCACACCAGTATGAATATTATTGAATGAGAGGAATTGTATGAATGGTATATGAAGAGAAAATTAAGGAAATGTCTTTGTTTACCTCATTTCCAATTAGTTGTTATCTCGTAATGTAAATTATCAATTGAAAGAATCTGAAGTTTTAATAAATGTTGGAAAATTGAACTTTTAAGTTTAAAATGCAATTTTTACCATCACAGAGAACTACATCAGGGACGTATATAGCAAGAATAATCTCTATTATATGTCCTTGACTTTATTTACAATTTCAATTTGTGTAGCAAGAATAATCTCTATTATATGTCCTTGACTTTATTTACAATTTCAATTTGTGCAGTTAGACATATGTTTACATACCAAACAATGTCAACTGTTCTGAAATGAATTCTAGAAAATAAGACATACAGGCAAATGTTCACACTACATGTACAAGAATTTTTTATTCATTGCGTAATTCTTTGATGTCAGGTTTTGGTATTTTGCATTTAATGGACTGTCAATTTCTGTTCAAATCTTAAGGTGTCGAAAAATGAAATAGAAAACAGCTAAGAGAAAACATTTTTTCACCAAAAACAAATCAGTTGTTGGGTCTGGAAATACATGGCTACTACTTGTGTTGGTTTCGAAAAACAGATCTGGCAGTTCTCAGCTTCAAATCAAGTTAAATGTATGGTCAGCAGGCAACATTAAGCAATACACTGTATCCCCTTTTAGTCCTCTCATATTGTCATTGGAGTATGACCATATATTCTTTTGGGCTGTTACAGAGAAAAAGTTGAATGTGTGATACCATTTGATATTTTTTTTCTGTCTGTTACTGTACTTCAAATAATTTCTTTTTCTTGGTGGTTGGGGTTTGAAGAAGTCTTAATTCTATGGGTGGGTTCTATTTTCTTTAATAATTTCTTATCACTGGGAAAATTCTGTAGGTGGTTGGTTTTTGTCTCGCCTGCGACGAAGTCGCGAAAGCGAGACATAGGTGTTACTTTCCGGCGGCGGCATTAGTTTTTTTGAAAGCTCTATATCTCTGAAAGTATTAATGATAGGATGACCAAAATTAGTGTGCTTATAGTTCGTG
>JAULBM010000021.1:3834756-3849651 GCA_032357055.1 Geukensia granosissima | reverse complement strand
TAAGACTAAAAAATTATATTTTTTTCGCTTTTAGGGGGGGAGCGCGCCGGGTGCGCCCCCGCCTGAATCCGCGCCTGCATGCATTTAATCGGTGATTCAGTAATTCTTTCAGATTCCCCAACTGGATTGCAAAACTGTATAAATTCTCTATGTAAAGTCAAGTGGATGCTTACTATATACACGAAGAAGACAACTGTTAAAATAACAGAAAGAGAAATAAGAACAGGAATCGTTACCTTGGTTAATTTTTACAATAAAATATTGGAAGTGGTAAAGGTATATAAATATCTCGGTATATCCGTCAAATGTGATGGACCGTTAAAATATGCTGCAGAAATCATTTCATAAAGATAGGAAAGCATTTTTGGTCTTAACGCAACAATACCATCATTAGATAACTTATCGGTACAAATATGGTTAAAGCTGTATGATTCAATGGTTTTCCCTATCTTGACATATTGTACAGAAATTTAGATAGCTGACCATTAAAAACAACTTAAACAATTTACATAAATTACAATTAAACAGAAAAACAAGATATAAAAATGATGCTTCTCTAAAGGTGTGCATGATAAAGCATCAAATTTGACTGCCCATACTGAATTTGGGGCGTACATCTTCATATTTTAAGGCCTTTAAACTCACTGGCAGATTTTTGGTCTAAAAGCAACAATACCATCAGGTACAAATATGGTTAAAGCTGTATGATTCAATGGTTGTCCCTATCTTGACATATGGCACAGAAATTTTAGAAAGCTTAATTACCATAAAACAGCTTGAACAATTTACGTAAATTTTAATTTTAAACAGAAACACAAGATATGAAAATGAAGCATATTCTATAAGTGTGCATGGTAAAGCATCAAATTTGGCTGCCAATGCTGAATTTGGGACTTACACCTTTATGTTTTAAGGCCTTTAAACTCACTAGCGGATTCAGAGGGGTGGAATGGCCGTTCGCACCCCCCTCCCATAAAAATGAAAGATAAAAGAAAAATAGAAAGAAAGAAAAGAGAAAGAGGAGGGAATCGATCTTTTCGCCCTAAACTTCAAAACTGTCCTTCATGGGGGATATCAGTTGAATTTTTAAAAAGTATAAATAATTTAAAATCTTAAGATGTTACATAGAGAAAAATGAATCTTACTCTCATATCTCATAAACTTGCTAAACAAATAACTCATATACAAAATAATGAATCTGGAACCTGAGATTTAACTGTAAAATGCTCTCAAAATATGAACTTCAAAATTACTTAACATTCCATATAAACAAATACCTTGGATCATATTTGACTAGATTTAGGCTTAGAGCCCACAACTTGGCGATTGAAACTGGTCGTTACCGCAAAACCATAATACAGGCCAGCGAAAGGTAATGTAAAGTTTACAAAGACAAAGTGTATAGGATGAACAAATTTTTTTTATATATACTGTGCATTATATTATTCATTGAGAAATATTTTGTTGACTTTATTTATTAAGAATATTGATCAATGAAACACCAGAGATATTCTCATTCCTCGTACACGGAAGGTACTAAATTAATGTCAACGCCCATTTTTAAAGAGTTTCAATTTAAAAACAGTTAATTGTGCAGCAATTATTACTTCTGTTTCAGAATTTATAAATATCTGTTATAAATTTATTAGCCGAATTGTCTTGTACTCGTATGAAGCTTAGTTCGTCCAGGGATTCTTGCGAAATGGCAAAAAGAAATTGGCCAGATAGTTTAATTTTACTTTTTGCTATATCAATGATGTTTTTTCATTGAATAATCCTAAGTGAACATCTCGACAAAATATATCCTAGGGAACTAGAAATTAAGGAGATCACAGACTCTAAAAAAAATCTGCTTCATACCTAGATTTATTTCTCGAAATTGACCAAGAGGGAAAACTTGTATCTAAGATTTACGACAAACGTGATGATTTCAATTTTTAAATTGTAAACTTCAAATATTTATGTTTTATATTCCTGCTTCTCTGCCTACGGGGTTTATGTTTCGCAGTTGATTTGATACTCTCGTGCCTGTTCCAAGTAACAGGATTTTCTTAAGAGAGCATTGCTGTTGTCGAATAAATTACTACAAGGATACATCCGATGAAGGTTGAAGCCGTCCCGCCTAAAATATTATGGTCGCCACCACGAATTGGTTGATCATTCTGGTATCAGGTTATGAACCTGTTACCGGTAATATAAATATATAAGTTGACCTCTTCTCCGATCGACGTTAGCCCGGTGTTGCGATGTTTACATTTTTTGATATGTATATCACCTTTTTAATGATTGCTATTACATTTGCTATTTTCAAAGATGACGGGTATTTGCACTGTTGTAGTGATTTATTGAAAATAATTAGAAGTGGAATAGCTATTTTTCAGGGCAGATTTTTAACATTTTATGGCTGATATCATCTGGTCCCGATGCTTTGTTTGGATTTAAAATGTGTAAGATGTTAACAATATCCCGAGTAGTTACAACAATATTATCAATAGACTCATTTGTTCTAGAAGTAAATGCCGGAATTGCTACATTTTCCTCTTCCAGCTTAGATATAAGACAAAAATACTTATTTAATAATGAACATTTCTCGTCATCATCATAAGGCTTCACTTTTAATTTCATTATGTAGTGGTGAAATACTGTAGGATCCTTACTAGACTTAATTAATATTTTCTTTATTTTCCAATATGTCTTGGGATTAGAAATGTTGTGGAGTATAATACTATCTAGGTTTCTCTCGAACTTTTCCTTTGCAATCGTTTTAAAACTATTTACTTTATTACTTTGTTTTTTTATATTTGGTAATATCTTATTCGCGGTCGAATCTATTAACTTTTTTTTTCTTAGCCTCTATCTTATTCGAATCTCCTTTCTTATTCTATTGCCAAACCACGGTTTATTCATATTTCGTATTGTTACAATTTTGCTTGGAATGCACTCCCTGGCTATTTGAAGCAATGTACGTGTAAAAACTTCACACATTTCATCTACATCATTTAGCTCAGAAAGAAGTACATTCCAGTTTAACAGCTTCTATTTTTTCTGTAAATTTAATATTGTTAGATTGTTCGTATAACCATATTTCTCTCTGAAACGTTTGTGCTACAAATTTTGGGCATTCTATGGAAACAACCGTGAGACGCATAGTGATCGTTGATATTGGGAGGAATTTTTAACACATCAGAATATAAACATTTTAAAGAGTCACTTAATAATACAGGGTCTAACAAGGTATTTCTATGATCACTTACTCTATATAGTTGGTTTTTCTATCACATTCCGTAAATTATACGTATTAATCGTTTCACGAGTTAATTGTTATGAAATATAAAAAGATCTGGATTTAGGTCGCCCGTTACCAAGATATTTTCATTCAGTTGGTACCCCATATCAATCGTGCCCAGTAATCTTGCCATGATCTGTCAATTCGGGTCGATATATATCACAAAAAGAAACCGCTGGCCTTTGGCACGTACTTAAGAGATAGTCTCATCCATTTGGTTCTCAAATTTAAGACTGCGAATAACACCAATTTCATCTTTATTATAGATCGATAAGTAAACCACTGCCAGACCTATTTCTATCTTTGCGGATTATATTTTTGGAAAACTAATCGAGTTCGATCTCATTATTATACTTTGAAGTGTACAAAGACCGATGACGAGAAATGTGACTGTGACGGGACGCTTACCCTTCAAGTGTGGGCACCTGGTCCCACTCCTGTTTTGTAAAGGGGTTAGTGGATTCCAAGCTTTTGTTCTTTTTTACGTTTCAGATCTTTTAGTTTGTTTCAAATTTGTGTTGTCTCTTTGGAGTGTGCACTTTTGATCTCTCGTATGGGTTTTCTACACTCGGGACTTGATAAACTGAAGTTGCATCTCTTTGTAGATTGTTTGACAGAACTTTATACATCAATATTGTGCTACGAATATATGCATGTATTGTATATGTATTGTATATTGTGCTACGAATATATGCATGTATCGTATTGGATAACGCACCTTATTTCTTTTTCTTTTGTTGTCTTTTTTTATCCAATAAAATTTTTGAATACGAATTTGGCTCTGGTTACACATATCATCATTCCAATCATTGTATTGAATTTGTTTCGCCCTTTGTGGGACCATAATTGGAAATAAAATCTGGCGAGTTATTCCACTCGGGGGAAAGGGGCTGCAGACTCCCCGTTTCCCAACAAACATGAGGTAATTAGTTAATGTCAAACTGAACTAGCAACACTCAACTGTTTTCATATTTCAGTACATTTTTTCATGAACATCCGTATACAATCGACCCCAGAACAGCAAGAGAAATTCTTTTTAACATATGACGTGGTTTAATCTTGGAGTAATATGATAGTATATAGTTCTCCCAGGTTAATATATATAGGGGATTAAATCGGTGTTCGTGTAAAATTTATTTATTTATGTATAAATATCCACGTGTTTGCCGTAACCAATGGTATAAATGCAGATGTTTAAACGAATAAATGCATTGGCTTGGCCTCGCACGTTGACAGTCGCACCTGTTGCATGTCCATTGTTTACAGATGGCGCTATGCCCGGAAGTGGTTTGTTTCAGTAGTAACTCAACATGGCGTTAGGGCCAGACTGGCTAAGTCAGTCTTGGTTTTTAGTTTGGATTTTTACATTACTTCTCAGTGAATCTCAGACGAAAAAAACGCAAGTCTGTAAGTACAATAATAAATCTTAATGACTGAACAGAAATTATCAATAAACACCTTGAAAGAAGCGCTAATTAAATCGTTCAATTTAAGTAGTCTAATCGTTTTGAACTGACTGGTTTGACAATGGATGGCCTATCTCCCTATCGATCTGTATTCATTAACAATGCATTGCCTGCATGTGTCATAACGATCTCAAGCGTATAAATAAATTTTGGTTTTCTATTTTTTCTTTACATTTTTTATTTTTAATTTTAAATAGCAAAATATAATTCTATAAAATTATTGTCTTTAATAATCAAAATGTATATACAAAAGGAATCTGTTTTAAATGTAATGTTTTTGCTTTGTGCGTTTTGCAATTTTGAATAATTTTAAGAATTATCATATGTAAAGGATTGATTTTTATTTTTGAGATTAAAGCTAAAAATTTGTGATGATAAAAACTAAGTCTTCCTGACCCAAATTTCATGTACATGTATGCACCTGTATAAACTATAAATTTTTTAACGACATACAAGATATATACAAATTAAACAATAAACAAGTACAGGTACATGCACTTATACTAATAAACTGGAATGAAATTCCTGAATTTAGGTAAAGAGTACTATACGAAGATAGTCTGTAGATTGATCAAAACTAAGCAAAAAAAGTAATTTGAGTGGAACAAATGAATCTCAACTTTCACTGTTAACTAACCAAGGGGATGACCATTTGAATTTCATTTGGGGTGGCAGGAGGATTTTTTGGTGCAAAGTAATATTTTAGTTGTCGGGAAATAGAATTTTTTGGTGCACAGAAGCACACGAAAATATTCTTACATTTCTTTGCTTACAGAAAACATACAGTGTAGGTTCTGAATAATTTATTCCCCACATAATATGTTATATATGAAACAAAAAATAAACATATTATTTCTAAAGCAAAATTTTATTAAAAAAAATAAATAACTTTCTGAACCATTCCAAATAACATGAAAAATGCACCATATTAATATCATGTTATTGTATAATGTAATTAAATTGTTAATAATTTAAATACACACTGTATGACCAGCCAACAATAGCAAATGCAATCATTGTTCATTGATTGCTAAAATACCATCAGTATGTTACAAGCCCTTTAATATACTGCACCTTGTAAATAGATATTTTATGACTTAAAGTTAAACATCTGACATTGATAGAAAGTGTGTTGATATTATGTGTTATTTATGTGCCATTTTCCTTTGTGATGCTTAAAAATGAAATTGTAACACAAATTTTTTGTTGCTGACCATTCAAGCAGGTAGTCTAGGCCAATTAAACTTGTAAAACCTCAGGAAATTTAAGATATTTAGGCTCCATCATTTGAAAAAATAACACATTTAAGGCAGGATTAAGTTCAAAAGAGAACAAATTATCACTTTAACTCACACATCTTTTATAGGTAAGGGGGTGGAACTACTATTATTATGAAACAGGCCTTTCACAAAGCATAATAAAGTGTCAAAATTTAAAACCCAGTAATCTCAATAAAAATTTTAAGTTTTGTTCTGCTTGATTTCACAGATTATGAATTTCTGTTTGAAACTTAAATTTTGCATAGAACTTTTTAAAATGTGTACATGCATTGTACATGTACGGTCAATTTTATTAAATTATCTAATGCCAGCAGCAAATATTCCATGCATATCTAAAAGCGATATTAGAAAATGACCATAGGAAGGGTAGGTGGGTTGGGGGTCACAAAAGGCCAATGGCATTCAACTGCAAGGCTTTTGTAGGGATAGAAAATTTAGTTGAACCAAGACAGATTGCTCACAATAGTCCACAGTCCATGACTTTCTGTATTACTACCTCACAAGTCCTTCCTAATTAGGGGTGTGATAAGAGACTTGGCATCTCCAAATTTTACCAGGGTATTTTGTGATCATGTCTTGCATTCCATTTATTCTACATGTATATTTTAGGAACACTTTAGATGCATGTAAATTCAATAGCACACCATTATGATGCTTGCAAGAAAAATAGTTTCAAACAACAAACCATTTATGAATGTTTTTCAAATAATGATTAATAATTACTTATTAAAGGGTCTATCACAGGTGTCAATAAATAATTGTAGATAAGACAACCCAATGTTAACCTTATCTGTCATTTATATACATGTATGTATAGAAGGACCTTTTTAACAATTGTAAACACATTGCACATGAGAGGTTAAACATTTAAAATTCACTTTTACCCTTCTGTAAAGTCAAAGGTAATGAAGGTCATTCTTAAAACAGGAAGACCAGCAACTGTGTTGTTGATAGCTACATGTACCTCCAAGGACAAGGGTGTTAAGGTTTTTTTTTTAAATTTTATTAAGCTTTGCAGCCCCTCTCTGTACTTTGAATATTCTATACATGTAAATCTCTGTACTTTTTAAAATCTATTCGAGTATTGTATACATGTAAATCCATGTGATAATTTTTTTAAATGGGACTTAGAGCATAAGTCTAAATTTTACAAGTAAAATTTTTTCTATACATTTTGTATTTCTATGGAATTATGATGGTAATTTGATGTTATGTTTTAATGATGATTTGTAGCTTCATGTAAGGCTACATTTAAAACTAACAGCTAAATGCTGTAAAAATATTTATAAAATGTCAATGGAAATAGTTAACTTGGGTCAAGTTTAATTGCTGACTACAGAACAACTTTTTGTAAGGGCTGATTTACAACATACAGGATCTGCAAACTTCAGATATTTGTGTATAGTCCTATTTCCCTCGACTCTATAACCTGCCAGTTTTAATAGGAGGAAATATCAGGTTGACACATCAGTAACAACCTCCTCCCATCAAAACTGGCGGATTCGGGAGTCAGAGAAAAGAAAGCTATCTTCTTACATAGATTTTTCTTTGTCTTTAATAACATTATGTACCAAAATTAAAATATTATGTGTGTATGTTCCATTTCGTTGAAGTTTAGTTTTTTTTTTGCATTTTTAAAATGCAGCCTGCAAACACAGAACACATTTAGCATTAATTAAAATTTTGTCAAGGGAATAGTGCCTTAATAACACAGATTAGTTGTGTTAGAATTGTGTCTTCATCATGCTCATTCCTAAATGACCTTGAATGTTTTACATTTATTTGTTGAATACATTAAGAAATGTTCATGGTAATATAAATTACTAATACATTTAAAGTATATTTAAAGATTTAGTAGTAGTACATAAATATACCATATAAACTGATGGACAGTACAGAATTTGATAATCTGACTGTCCAAGTTGTTGGATCTAAAGGTTCAGCTTTTTTTCTGCACATTCCTGCAGTTTCAGTCTCCTACAAACTGCTGGTATGGCTTAATCTCATAACCTTATTGAGATATTCAGGGCTGAAAAATGTCCATTTTGCTATTTTTTTAAAACTTTTTATTTCTCATCTGACTTTGATGGTTTTTTATATACAATCCCAAAAATTTGCGGTTGTATTATGGTATAGCGCTGTTGTTGTCAGTGGCAGCATTGGCATCTGTAGACAGGTTGGTTTCCGCATGATAACTTTTGTTCGAAGTCAACCAATCCTTTTAATGTGTTGGGAAATTGATAATTGGTACTAGATAAAGGTTGGTACTGATTTTGCATGATCTAGCCCCACCCATTTTTTAGGTAGGGACAAGAAGGAGTTTTCTCTTATTTGGATGCAATTTCTCTATTTCTTGTCCAATTTTGATGGTTTTTTTTGCTTTGTATTCCCCATGAAAAAGTCAACATGATATCTTAGTAAGGAATCTGGAAATTTACCGCATGACTGATGGACATTTTGATACCCGAATGATGGCCTAAAAACATACATATCATTATTTTGACTCCCAAAAACATTTTTTCAGATTTCTATTTTGGTATGTGAACATGTCAATTACAGTGTATGCCTGCCAGTCAAAAGGTTAATTAAAAGATTAAAGGACATTATTGTGTCAAAAAAAATACTGTGTCCACACTTACTGGTACTCAAATGTTCATTTATTCACCTTTCACATGTCAGCAAGCTGCAGTAATATCATGCTGCTTTTGCGAAGCACCTGAATTTACTCTGAAGTATTCATTTAAAATACATTTCTATCATGTGACTAATACCAGAACCTCTTTTCAGCAAATTAGAGTGATACAAAAAGGCAAATTACAAATAAGATTTGATTTCAATTGGAATACTTTGGAAAAAAAATGATTGCAATAGAAGGAAAATTTTCTAACCTTTTAGCATTTGGACAGAGGCCCATATTTGGCCCATAAAATGGGCTGGAAAATCACTGACCTTTTACATGTCAACAGTTGAGGGATATTTTTATTATCTCTATGTCAACAACTGTGCAGTAATGAAGTCTCTTGTACATGTGTATGCATGTTGCAAGCAAATTCAGATTAGGATTTGTATACTATTGTAGGATATTAAAACAATATTAAAACCATTAGATTTAAGCTGACTGCAGGCAAAGCTGTTACCATTGCAAGAACATGTAAAAAAAAGTTAGAGCAGCTTCACTTCCAAATATCATCAAAAACTGCCTGTAATGATTTGTATAATGCTTGATCTGTTGTAGATTTTACATGAAGGTCAACACTTTACAGTAGATCTTACATGTTATGATTCCACTGATGGTTTTATAATGAGTAAAACACAATCTGATATACCAACACTCATTAAATGTTCTTATTAGATCAAAGTTCCAGGCCATAGGAAGTTTTATAGTGTGTAATTAGCTAATTAGTAGTAAGAATGGAGTCAAAGTTTAGTAGCACTTATAAATGATTTTTTTATCAGTGTCTTTATTGGCAGCATTTGTTTACATTGAGCCAATGTTTTATTGTACTTATGGTTTTAAAAGTGATGAAGTAAGACAAGGTGATTTTTTGAAAGATTTATACATTTTTGTACTGTTAAAGCCAAGAAAACCAAATTCAGTTTCCAGATAATTTATGATGCATGTATGAACTTGCCAGTCTGACAGTCAAGTCATAGGCTATTTGACCTTCACATCAAATGACCATATTTATACAATTGCAAATTATAGCATGGCGCTGTTGTCGGCGTCAGCGGCAATTTCGTCATTGGTCCCATCTGTAGGCAGGTTGGTTTCCGCATGATAACTTTTGTTGTTGTTAGACAATCTTTTTAATATTCAGATTAATTGTTGTAAGAAATCTTATCATAAAAATGTTGGTTTTTGTTTCATGATGCTTCTGAAATGTGAAAAGTGAATGACTAACAGACATTAAGTCAATTTGCTAAATAAAACACAATGTTAAGTTATTGCAATAAAATATATATATATATATAATAACTGTTTTGCAACAGTTCTAGAACTGTTGAATGGTAAACAGTTATGTCTGTTGACTGTGTGGGCATGGCTTATTTCTATTAGCTGAGCAGTTCTGATCAACAAAGTTATAAGAAAACAAGTATAGACTGGATCCTTAGACAACAGCTGTTTTGCTTGAACCTCTGACTGGACTGTTGCCTTTAGCCTATGGCTTCAGACAACAGTCCAGTCCCTGAGTCAGTTTAGTAGTAAATTGTACACATTCTACATAACGCAAAATATATGTTGTATATAAACATTAAAATTTTATTTTCAGATTATATGAAAAACCCAGAATGTAGTGAATATAAATATTTGGGTGGTGCTACAGTGTACTCTCATGACAGAACAATATCAGAATATTACGATCATAGGATATCATGTCAAATTACATTTAAAGCAGAAAATGAAGGCTGGAAGCTTGTGTTACGCTTTGAATATTTAGATATCCCAGACAAAGCAGGAAAAATTTGTAATGATGCTATTTATGTGTTTGATAGTGAAGGAATTATACAC
The DNA here is from genome assembly GCA_032357055.1 of Geukensia granosissima. Lineage (NCBI taxonomy): Eukaryota > Metazoa > Mollusca > Bivalvia > Mytilida > Mytilidae > Geukensia > Geukensia granosissima. Next base: position 3,839,109 of record JAULBM010000021.1, on the reverse strand, counting down.
CCTTTTGTAAGTATTATATACATATAAGTTGCACATGTATACCCTAAGCCTCATCATCCAGGGTAGCAAGGTTAAAATCCACTCACTGGCATTTATCTCATCCACCATATTGGTTTACATATACATCAACTGGTTTAACCCTGCCACATACTTATGTGCCTGGCCCAAGCAAGGAACTTGTAGTCCATTGGTTGTCGTTGTTTAATTAGTCATTTATTGTTATATGTTCACCATTTTTACATTAGATTAGGTTGATTGTCGGGTTTTATGCATATGTTTAGTTTCACATTTTGTATTTCAGGGCCTTTTACAGCTTCCGTTATGGTATGGACTTGGAGGTTGGCTGTCTCATGTAAAATCATGCCACCTCTCATATTTTATATATGATGCACTGGGATGCTTGTGTTGGATGTTGAATATGACCTTTATTTATAACATGTACGACTTTTGTTAGGAAACATGTTTGAATTCCATTCAAGCTAACTCAACTGACATGTCCCACATCACCCATATTGGTTTGTCTAATGCATCTGGGGACAACAACTTCACTGCATGCTTCTGTTGCTGTCTTTGAACTTTATTAAACTGCTGATAAGTGAAAAAATTAGAAACAAAAATTTTACAGTGGCCATATATTTTGAAAACATTTTTTGTGTCACAATTGCCTTTTGCATCTAGCAGGGCAAATGTAAAATGCAGTGAAAAAAGTAAGTGGGGTGCTGTGTACCTTTTCTATTTTCTGATACTCCTGCTCAAGCTGTCCTCAGTTTATAACTAAACTTCCACAACTTATCTTTCGGCTATGTTCTATATGACTATTTCACTTATTACTTTAAGAAATAAAAAACACTTTTAGGATTTGTTTTGAAAAAGGATGAAGTATTTACCACACATATTGACCTGCCTTATGTTTGCCTTAATAGGCAAATAGAAAAGAGGCAACACATGTCTGGGGGAATACTTACATGTAATTGTATTTGGGTAATTATGCATCTGAGTAATGAAGTGTACATGATTCTAGATATAACAAATGCATGACAGAAAGTATTAGAGACAATAGTGTATAATGAGGTGAGCTTAGCAGGTGGTGGCTGCTTATATTGTCTTCAGTATAAAAAGGGTCAAAGGTTAAAAAAGGCTATTTTGCAGGAGATAAGAAATTTTTGCTAAGGCCAGAAAAAAGTATGTCTGTAAACTTTGCCTTAATTCTTCAGGACGAAGCAGATTGCTTTTACAAAAAATCACAGTACATGTATTGTGAAACAGCAATTGAATCAATTGAAACCGAATATAAATTCACCATTAAACAGCCTCTTTCACTCTTTCATAATACAAATATACATATATGTAGGTTTAATTCTAGGGCAGATCAGACTACACTGTAATTTCTGGGTTTTGGTGAAATTACTCGTAGGAAATGCACAATTTTTTTCCTTGATCAAGATGATCACTGGGGTTGTTACTCTGGTGAAACAAAATCCTTTTACCGTTTTCCGCTTTAAATTTTTACTCTGTAACTTCATGTCTATTTCCTAAAATGATTGCCACCACATCCAAACATTTTTTATCCTCTTTGAAATTCAGTTAACAATGTAAAATGCTGCACCAATAGGTACCAAATTTGGTTAAAAGGTTTTTTGGTGGTCTTATTTGTATGTCTAGTATCTATGTGTGCCAATAGGGAGGGCCACTATATTCTCTTTATTTAGTTTTAACTTAGCTTTACATACATTAGTTTAAATGTAAGTTGAATGCAGTTCTGCTGGTCAACAGCATCAGGATAAGCAGATTATAGGTAAACATTGGTATACATTGTACATGTATATGAAAACCCTTTTAAGAGAAATTTTTTCCAAAATATTCAATCCATCGACCATTGTATTTATAATGTGATTAGTCATTGAAAATATTGAAAGGTATAAGAAGTGGCCATTTGGAATGAAGCTAGTTGATTTCTTACAATACATCAAATACTTTTTGTGTTCATACTCAGTAAGGTCACTGAAAGCAACTGAAATATGATCTTTTATATGCTTTTTGGGCTGTAAATTATAGAGTACCATTTGTGACTGACACAAGGTAAACAAGTTATAAGTGTTAGTTATTTTTATCTTTTACTCCAGACAAAGGTGGCTGACAGAGATAATCCTTATATAGCCAGTTATTGACATGTCTATATAACTTGATAATTGTTTGAATTAAAGGAGTAGAGTCTTTTGTTGTATTGTATGCGGTATGTGACTCCTTTGAAAGAATAAACTTGTCATAAAAATACATATTTTGATACTGTATGGGAAAAAAGACCTATAAATTAAGCTTTTACAAAAAATTCCCCCGTTTTTGCAGAATCATGTGTTAGGCAATTGTTTACATCAGCAGTTCTTCCTATGACTTATAATCTTGTTTTGACAGTTTTAACTTATAACATGTATAAAGTCTGCACCAGTTGTACATTGTAAAACACATTTTTTAGGTTGATTAAACTCATTTGTTGTAAAAAAGTGATAATTTGTAAAGATAAAAACTTTTTATAAACTTGTTATAGATTAGCCTCTGATGATTTACACTAGGGTTTTGTGTGTTGATTCAGCTTGTAAATTGTTCTAATGATGTGTTTCTGGGTGTAAAACAGGATTTTCTATGTTTAGAAATCAGAAAGGTTGTTGAGTAAAATGTTTCAGAGTTTATTCAAATATTACAGGTAACTTACATTTACAGTTAAAACCCTTTATACACAGACATGATAATTTTGCCTCACTTCAAAAGGTGGTTCATTAACCAAGTATGGCATAGAAACTCATTTATATTCAGTAAATGACCAGTAAATAATAATGTAAAGTGATGGTTTCCTAGTATCATATCCTGAAAACCATACCAATGAATTACATTTTGTTTGTTCTACTGTTGTACAGATGATTTTCTAAAACAATCTTCAGGTTGCCCTATGGCTTTCAACAATGGACGATTATAACACCCTCTAAATTTGCCCAAAATAAGAAAAAATGTTGAATTTCTGATTTTGTATGCAACAAAGTAATAAATATCACCTTTGAATTTTCAGGAGGCAGCTGGAGGTAACTTAGGGCTGTGTGGGAATGAAGCCCCACAGTCACCAATGCTGTCCAGTGGTCAGTTTATTACAGTTCATTTCAGGTTTGTATCAACACAGTAGTAATTATGTTACATGTTTTATATGGACATGTGCCTGATTTAATTCATCAAATCTTTCAAACCATCTTTAAAACTCAATTCAGTGGGCATTTTGGATAAATCTTTTGGATTCAAATCAATCAGTTGTTCCATACAGACTGAAGTGGAAAAATATGGGGAACTGGTAGTTGTCTTAGAATTAAGAATTTTTTGCACAGGTATTTGAGAGGTTTACACCGGAAAAATATTTAAGTTGGCTTTATTCACAGAGAAGCCCTCAAAGCTTGTAGCTCCATATATTAGACTCAAAAATTGTGCTAAGCAATAAACACGTAAAACCTACTGGTGCAGTAAATTATTTGAGTTCATGGATAGACCATTTCTAAATCCTGCACATCTCAATACAGCAGATTTTGAGACTATTGATGATCTTTACATAATGTGTGTTAACTACTAGAAACATATACCTTTTAATATACTGTGTGTCATAGCTCTGTACTGTGAAATTAATGGAAGCAGGAAAAAATCAAAGCAGAAAATTTGGACAGTAATAAATACAGGTGGCAGGGATGACTGTAACGATTTGAGTCCTTTTGATTGTCTGGTGGCCAATATGTCACACACAAAGCAAATAAAAATTTTCATTTAATTAACTAATCAAAACTGACAAACAAAAAATGAATGAAACATAAATGAAATCACAAAAGAACGTATAAACAAGACAAATAAATATAACACATGCAATTAAAAATTAAAAATATATATTATCACAGTTTATTTGCATTTGTCGAAAAAAATGCTGTTCTTTTGGCTGTTTCGCTACCGCACTAAATTTATACAATTAGGTATTTAATCAAATCGGTTTTCACACGCTTATTTGTCCAACTGACGCTCCATACATGGATATTTAACTATATGAAAAATTTGCACAGTCGACCTTCCATACAACGACAATTTAGCATTTGGAAATTCTACACTATTCGAATATATACCAATTATCATTCGAACAATCAGCTATAGGAGTTGAAACATGCATATTTGTCCATCGTGACGCTCAATTCATACCCTTGCGAAATTACAGCCATCAAATTCACCATTCAAACTGCCAAACAAATAATTCAGGTACCATAAAATATAGTCGGCACTTCACGGCAATAAGCTGTACACACACACCATCAAAAACCTAGTAGAGCACACCGCTAA
>JAULBM010000021.1:3811091-3822049 GCA_032357055.1 Geukensia granosissima | reverse complement strand
AGGAACAGGGCTTTGATTGCTGTTCTTCATCTCAAAGTCACAGTGAGGCCTTCAATATGGAGTAAAAACTCGCACTTCACCGTAAGTTCAAGACGGCCCCTAGCATAACACTGTGTATAAAGTTGTAAGTTATGTTAGTCTAATGGCAAGTGCTGATAGGATACATCAAATTAAGTAGTCAGCAAGTTCGCCCATATTGTCTAATACGAAATTATGTAGGGTTGTAAGGTATTTTATATAACATTGCTGGTTGATCATCTTCCATCAATCTCTCATATCCATCTTGATGTTAATGTCTTCCTACACTATATTTCCAGATGATTTAGAACTAAAATTGTACAACTGGTTGGTATTGTAAAAAGTTCATTCACCATCACATCCAAACCAACCACAAATACCATATTTTTTTATGCCATTAGGCAATAGGAGTATTAAGTTTTGCCTCTATTAGTCCATACATCTGTATATTTTCATCAAAGATTTCTGTGCTGGTTTATCCTGGATTGATTCGACATTTCGTCTCAAATATAACCAGGGTGAGTTGTACAGTCTCCCACTTTTCTGGTCCACCATATTTTTATTATTTGTCAGAATGGGGCCTCTGTACCACATTTCTCTATGGTTTTCCAAAAGCCCTTTCATGTTTTTATTTGTTTCTGATTATTTTCCAACACAGTGTTTTAAAACACTTTACTTTTTCATATCATTGATGTAAAAATAACATTTGATATATTGGGTAGCATCCTAGACATGTACCTATTTTTTTTTGTAGATAGTTTCCTTGTATATTTGCTTATTAGCATTTTTTGTGTAACATTTATGGCAGATGATTTATTTTATATTATAGTGGCTAAGTTTTTAAAAAAGGTTTTAATAGAAACTTAGCATCTATAAAAGGGTTATTCTATAAAAAAACACAGGTTGGTGGGTAGGAAGTAAGGGAAAAAAACTTTTGGAATGGGTCATGGATCATTGATGGTGATCTCCCTAGCAGTGATGTACAGAAGGGGGAAAAGAAAAATGAATGGTGGTTTTAGAGGGATTTCAAACACCCTTCCTGCCCACCCACCTATATTTTAATAGAATAGCCCTAATGCCCAATGTGTTCATGCCTTTACTACAGTCTTTCATTATTTATTTTATTTTGATACAAATTTACATTATTTTTTTTAAATTTTGAGTCTTAGTTTTCATGCTGATCTCATACCAGTAATTGGACCCTTTTTTAAGTTAATAAGATAATATATATATATATGAAAGTTTTTTTTGCCTGAAAATAAAAAAAAACTGAGTTGATATTGATTAAGCGTAAAAAGTGACCGAAAAAAATCAAGATTTCAACTATTTTCAGGTATATAGTATTGACAAGGAAATTTCCTAAATTGGATTCCAGTTCCATAGCATAAAACATTAAACTTCTTTATAATGAACTGTAGGTAATTTTGAAATTGAAGCCCATATGAACATGGACTAGTAGAACAAGGGAAGGCAATATTTTATAGCCAAAAGCCAAAATTTTGAATGAGCAAAATTAGGCTCCCATCTCAATAAAATCCAAATCCGTATCAGGCTTCTTATTTATAAAAATGGTGAACCTAAATAAAGGGATATAACTTTTATAAGTCATTTTAGCATTTGTGTCCATTATTATTTTTATCGAACTAATATAAGCATCTTAGTTACTAAGATTAATTCCACTCTGTGTCAATTAAATGCTTAAAAAGCTTGGATATGTATTGAGTATTAAGAAGATATAACTGATTCTAAAAGTTATTCCCCTTAAAATGTACCAAACATCAAGTACTAAACAATATTGAAAACAACTAACCTCCAGTTTAGTGTATTTTGCACTGGGCACATCTATTTAACAGAAAACCCTATTTTCTAGCGAATACTGAACATTTAAATGTCTGATAATAATTCTAGGATTCCAAATAAGTATCAACAATGATTGTTTGAAGAATCATCATAAATTTCAATGAAAACCAGAAATTAAAATGGTAAAAAAGGGCAGTTCTGATGAAGGTCCCCTGAGAAATTAACATTTCCGAAGCACCAGAAACCTCGACTATAAGCTATGCATTAAAAAGGGGTAATCTAACAATTAAACTGTATCGCTTTTTAAATGTGCAATGTTTAGCTTCTAGTCAATGTCAGATATTGGATTACTTACACACATGTGAATCCTGCTTGAAGTGGCTGTTGCACTTTTAGGTTATTGTTTGAGACCTCACTTGTTTGGGAAAATCTGCTCACGAGGAACAATTCCCAAAAAGGTGTCAACAAGAAGAAAAAAGACCACATAGTACAGTAGCAACACTAATTGTGGGTCATTTGAGGGTTTATCCATTGCATTTCCATCAGAAAAAGAATATCAAAAACCTTAAGAGTCAACTAAAGTCAGATGCAAAAGAAAGCAACAGGTTTATAATTTTAAATTTTTTAACAAAAAATACACTTAAAAAAGTCTGTTTAATAAGTGTGATATAAATTCTATTGTTCAGTCATAATTTTTGAAAGGAAACTCAGATTAAAACAAAAATTAGATAAGGTAAAGGACAAGAGGCGATAAAGCCTGATCTTGAAAGTAAAGGTTAAATGTTTGCTTCAGAAATCTCATTATTAATGATATCAGTTTTTGAATTCTTCTGTGACCATATTTATCATATTAGTGCCCCCTATACAATTTGATTAAAACAACAATTTTTAAGTGTTCTGCACATTTTTTAAAGAAAATACTGATCTACAAACAGAGTATCAACTCGGTGAAATAATGAAAGTGCAGTATTGACATGAACACATTGGTAAAAAAAGCTGCTGCATAACTGTTGTCTGCTCTTTTGGTTTAAAAGGGGAATTAGTTGTTATCTGTAGATATATATAAGACTTTTAAAATTCAAAAAGAATAGTTTACAGGTGTTTTTTGTTTGAATTGTGACATGAAAAAACTTTTTTCATCATATGCAGTGATATCATAGATTTTTGTTTTTGTTCATTTGTTTAAAATTTTGAATTTTGATTAATCAGTCTTTTTTTATTTCAATAACAATTAATCTTAGTTTTAAGAAGAATGTTTAAAAAAAACAAGTAAGATAAATATACTTGTAAGTTTTGTTTCACATATACATGCATATGTATGATATGATATATTACATCCACTTGCAAATCTTAGACCTTTTCTTAAACCAACGCAAGTTACTAATAATGCTTTCAATCCATAGAGATAATATTGTAAACAATGTTTTTGAATTACTTGTGTCATAAAAAAACAGTACATTCAGAAAAAGGACAGCTGTCAGATAATTTCTAGTGATTATTGTATGTTTGTTTCCAAGAGCAACATATAGGGATCAATATCCTGTGTCTTGCGTGACTATAAATTTCTGTCACACTTTTCTCAGCAACCTGACATTTGGCTAAGACCTTTGTTACAGGGAAGTGTGTCGTGTAAGGCAGTTGCAAGTCAGTCGCATTTCCACTTCCTGTTTGCTGAGACTTCAACTATTTTCTCATGTTGGAAAATTCCTGTCCCATTGTTCTCAGCAACCATTCTGGTTAACTTCCTGATATATGGCATAGAGCTTCAGTATGGTGAACTGTATCATGTAAGACAGTTTTGAGTTGATTGCTTGTCCATTTCCTGTTTGCTAATATTCCTTGAAAATATTTGGATGGAGTGACACATGTCTTCCGAGGAAGACCCAATACTAAGTTTTTTTTTAATACATGAAGATATTAAATGGTATTTATAACAAATACAATGGACAATGCTGTGTTCAAAAATGTATTGATTGCAAACATCTACATGTTGTCATAAGGCCAGCAGTCTATCAGTTCATCGTAAGAAAAGGAAAGCCTTCAAAGGAGCAGGTCCAGTAAGGCTTAGAAATTTGCACATAATAAAAACCTTAAGATAGTATTACCTAAAAGTGATTGTTGAATAGAAAAATAAATGCTCTTAATATGTGCAGCTTTCTTTTTGGTATAAAAGTTCACATGCTTTAGCTATGACGTCATCAAATACATCAATTTCCCAAAATGTTCAAAAATTTTCATATTTTTGTTGATTTTAAGGGATTTTTGGCATAATCGTATTGGCCACATGTGTGTTACACCCAAATATTGACATATATGATGTAACACACTAAACTGCATAATATATGTAAAAATTGAGGTGTAACACATCTGCGGCGGCATACTGAAATGGCAAAAAATGGATAAAATTAGACAATATACGGTTATTTGTTGGATTTCCCATTTTTTGACGCAGTTTGATCAGTTGAAAATCACTAAATCTAACATTTTTTATCAAAAACATTAATTAAGTCTTAAAGATATGACATTATATATACAGTAAATATATATATACAGAAAACTTCAAATTGAAAATGGTTCTTATCGAACATACTCCTTTGATTCATTTCCTGTCAATTTTACTATACATTCAGATTCTAACTTTAAAGAATTATTTTTGATTTTTGAGGCAAGACTGATTTTTATAAAACATTGCAGTATTCAATGATTTTCCAATGCTTTTTTTGGGGCAGAATAAGGGTACCTGTCACAATGCTAAAAGGTAAGAAAATTTCCCAATTTCAGTCATGATTTTCTTGATTATTCCAGCTGAAATCAAATCTTAATTTGCCTTTTTTGTCAACCTGATTTGCTAAACAGAAGCTCTGTTTTTGGAAAGCGCTGTGGTTTGCACGGACTACCATAAATACTCGCATGAAAGTCAATCCGAGTATAAGTCGGGGGTAGTTTTCAGCTTGAAAATGGAGGTTTTTATGATCGACCCGTTAATAAGTCGGTATGGAATTGGTAACTTGAAGTCATGGCTAGGAAAGAATGGAAACCATCAAGAAAGAGAAAAACTCACATTATTAGAGATAATAAATGATCAAACCTTATTTCTAGTTTCATTATTTTTCATTGTGTTTATTCGAGTTTGAAATTCCTGTGAAATCTTGCAGATGTTTTTGCTGTCTCCCTTGGTCTTTCAAAATAAATAAAATGGCAACGGGACACAACGTATTGGTTACATGTTTCGTTTTTCATTGTATACATATGATTATCAATAAAAATAATATTTTCAAGCACTGGTAATGTTATTACATTACAATAATAATATCAACCACTTATATCAGTTTCTCATTATAAAAGTGAAAAAAAGATCAAGGAAATAATGGATTTGCACCGTCTCTTGTCATATTGTGTTTAAGTTTTTCAGTTATTTACCAAACCAGAAGTGTTTGGAAAATAAAAAGTTACGTGTGCAAAAGTAAAACAGTAAGAAAATAAACAACATTTACTAGTTTTCTATGTTTTTTATTGATCAGTAAATCATTTGTATTCAAAATACGATAATTCAACCGTCCCACAACTCCAGATGGCCCGTTGAGTCGGTTTGAATGGTGCAGCCATCTTTTCTTTCCAGATTCGACCACAAATTTTTCTTTCTTCGGCTAGGCCTCGCTTATAAGTCGGACCCCTTCCAAGGAAAGACTTTTCAGCTCCCAAATTACTGACTTTTACACGAGTATAAACTTTATTATTGGACGCTATGTTACATGTGAAAATATGTTTGCAACTGTACTCTATACAATAAATGTGGATTAAGTATATGTCTCGCTTCAAATGACACCTAAATGCTGAGGGAGAGAGGCCATCAATTAGGTTTTGGAATTGGGGTGTACTGATATAGACACAAATCCAAACCAATGTCACAGACACATTTTAAAATTTTTTAAAAATTCAATAATAATTACCTGGACATTCTTCAATCACATGTGCAATCAGGTGTGAAAGTGATAAAGTGATTGTCACCTACTGTTAATCTGTTGATTAGCCTTTTATTAGAGGGGTTTATTTGGTAATAACCAAGTTTGACAGCTAATCAAGTCAAGCATTCAGTCTATTAAATGATTTAACATAGCACAGCAGTAAATAAGAAAATGCTGTGGTTAAAACGGCGAGTGCTGATATCCACAGTGCCACTGTGAACACTGTATTTTTATGCACATAAAAGCTACATACATCTGTACATGTGTACAACATACACTGTGAACTTTGTTAATGTCCAGTTACAGTATATTCTTACATCAACAAATTTTTAAATGTTTAAATCTTGCAAATTAAAATCTTAAAATTGTCAGAAATTTCTTTGTATAATGAGGAAGAAATGGGATATAATGCAACAAAGCCATTGGACAAATGACATTTAGTTACAAAAACATGTACAGCTCTTGTGCATGTGGTTTATTATTACTTACTAGATGGATTAAAGAAAAATAGATTATGTACGTGTGTGTATAATGGAGACTGTCCACTCACTTGGTTTATTTTAAAACTTTTTTGTTTCACCTTCATCGGAAAGTCAGCCATTGCTGAAACATGCATTTGCAGTGAATGTGACAAAATTACCTTTATTTAAGGCATTTTCCTCTGAAAAAATAAGTGGCTTATGTTCTGTTATAGCTGAACACTTTGAAGAAAGGATCTTTTGGAAAATTTTTTCATATTTTTTCAAAAGGGCAAAAATTTTTGGGTCATAATTATAAAAATATAGGGTGGGTCAGGTAAACGGAACCACAACAGACCTTGAACAGTTTTTTTCTTTGCCTTATAGAAACAGTGGCATATTTTATGCATATTCAGGATGAGAGCATATTAATGAATATGATGATGAATGAACCCTGCTTCGTACTACACCGACACACTGAGCCGGATTTTTAACATGCTAGCTCATGAAAGCAACAGTCGGCAGGAAGACATGCCACTTTACCCTAACTCTGGGCCGACCAGTCTATGCTCTTACACCTACCCAGTTCTGGCTCCCAGCAAAAGCACTGTGTCTGTAGTATAGTGCACCTTTATTTCAACTGAAATCATCATGCCTGCTTTTGATCAGAATATTTTTATGTGTTTATTGATACTTGTGACGTCACAGCTCTTCTGTGTCAAGTTTGCAGCAGTAGCAGGTGTTAGATTGTCAGTCCAGATTTTGTGTGTAAGGACTTTAGTCATGCATTGTTATCCGTAAAATTTTTTGGGTGCATTGTGATTATATAATTTGCAGAAATCTTTCTTACCTCACTTTTTGTAATCCTGTGTCTTCCTAGTTTTACAACAGCAAAGTTCCCTTTACCGATAGTTTTTTCGATGTCGTAGAACCCCACCCGTATCTGTCCCTTGGGCCTCTCCGCCATGACCATCTTTTAAGTTTGATTTTTAGACTCCGTGTGAATTTCATAGGTATTCGAATTGTTATCCTGTGTTTCATAAAGGCTTTTCAATCCTTCTGTAACTCGCATGGCGGTATGAGTGCGACCGGGTTTGTGACGTACATGCTGACGTAAATCTGGTTAGATATTGACCGGTTTTCTCCGAACGATAGTTTCGTATCATTTGTTGCTAAGGTAGCTTCTTCGGATGACGTATTCAATCACACTGCATTGTGAATCACAAGCTAGTATTGTCCGCAATTCTCAGGTCAATAAGTCAGTTTATGATTTAAACATGTTTTAAAATTATTTACAGTTTAGAAACATGAATAGAACTACAATAATAAACCTGGACTATCGTGTTAGTCTTTAAAATAGTTCTTTTGGTCTACAAATAATTCAAGATCAGCCACATATAAATGTTATGAAATCCCTCAAGATCAGCGACATATAAATGTTATGAAATCCCTATCTACATGCATCTGCCGTATCTGCACTACATAAAAAGGAGATATGGCATGATTGTCCACGAGACAGTCACTCACCAAATGAATGCGTAAAAACTTTAAAAAACTTCTCTATTCTCGTAGTGTCTCTGATAAGAAAAAGAAGAGGAAGATTCTACAAATTTAAAATTACTTTTTTATACATCTAACGTTTTATGTGGTCGAAAAAAAACAACAACAAAACATCCAATGTTGAATAAATATGGAGAATATGTCCAATGCTATATGTACATTTCATATTTCTGACTGATACCTGTGACTAAAAAACAATTTGAGTCCCAGCTGATACTGAGATTGAAACTGAGACTGAATAGTTGATCGTATATTGGATAAGTGCATCAATTAGTAGCTATTATAAAAATAAGTGATTATGAAGTACTTTAGGAAGAACCATCTGACCAGTGTCAAAAATTACATTTACTTGTTCCCGTCTCTCAGTCTCATAGATATTGCTGGGATTAAAATGGCACTTTTCAATTCCAGTATATTGATATAAACAAATGACAAAAGGAAGCGAAAGGGACAGACAACTTTGACTGGAAAAAGTCGACAGACACGGCAATCTCGAGCACACGAACAAGATTGATGAGACTGAAATGATGCATAGTATACATATAAAATTAAAACAAACATTTAACTATGTACAATGCCTACAGCAAAAAACCGGCTGAGTGAACTCAGGTGGTCCGGAAGGGTATGCATATCTTGACTCTTTAAAGCATCCGCGGCATTGTCCATTTTCCCGTCAGGTTATTTCAGGGTCCCCAAAGGTCGGCCGGGGTAAAGAAATAGTCCAAACGGTTTCTCCGCCTGCAGGTAGGACCTCTGCTAAAGGCGCGCCCGTTCGATCGAGCGGGATGTATAAATACTCGAACTTCCCTTCGCAAAGGTTGATATGAGAAAAATAGCACAAAATATCTCCGTCCTGGAGGCACTAGTCCTCCAAATGGAGCGTCCCTGGTTGCGGGGGATGTATTAATTCACAATCAGTCTGGAGGTACCTAGACGTTAAAGACGCTTAAATGCCCCTTGTAACAGCTCATTTTGAGTGTTCAGTATGCAGCCAGTTACAAGGCTAAATTTCCGCTCTTATCCAACCAATCATTTTTTTAGTGGCCGTCTAAAACTGAGTCCCTGCCTTTTCGGTCCTCTGCTCACAGTCTTCATATTGATATATTGATTGTAAACTTGTTCCCGTCCTTATTATGGCTGTTATATTGCCCGCTGAACGTTAATCATCAATCAGTCAAACAATCAATTCAGGTTAAAATGGGAGGTTTCATGGGATCAAACTGAATCTCCATGCGGAGAAGGGTTCTGGTCTACTCCGCAGCTTCATGGGAAAAAGACTGTAATACAGTAAAAATCATTAACCTTGAGGTAAAATAGCTCTATCTTTGTTAAAAGTTACCTAGCTATGTCTCTGTTACTACAATTTCGGGAAAATTGGGGAAATGATTCAAAATAACGCGATACCCGTGAATCGTTATCTATATATTGCTTTTTAACGCAATCATTGACAACATCTTGTTTAGGATTTATTTGTATAATAGAGATTTTTTTGTCATGAATATTTATAACATATCCCCTTATTTCTATCGAGTTCTGCATTTTACAGAGAAAATTTTCTTATTTCTGCGAGCCGTTATAGCCTTTGATCATTAACTAGCCAAGGAAAAACAATGACATATAATCGAAAGCTCTTGCGTCATGTTTATTGAATAAACTAATAAATATAATACCTGAATACGCTTTGTATAATTGGAAGTTTTAGAATTGATAATTTTCTGGTTCATTTACCTATTGTATGTCAATACCCAACAGGCACATTAATTAATATAAAAATAAAATTAAAGGCATTGTTTTTCAAGATTCCCGTCGATGGGAGTGGATTTGATCTGCTGCGAGTTCAAAAGAGGAAATACATAATAAAAAAGATTTAAATTATATTTAAATTTTTTTTAACCCTTAAGCATTTATTTCATATCCTTCATATTTAAGATTTAATAATTTTGAGTAGTCATGATATGTCATAATCTTGGGAAAAAGAAGTGAAATAGGGTTACATCCAACTTGGTATACGGAAGAAAAAACACCCATATATTGTTTTAATTTATACTTTAATAACGTAATTAATAATCTTACAGCCGTATTTGGTTACCCATTTTGGTTTATTTGGATATGAGTACCTCGTTTTGCAATGTTTCCTATGTATTGGTTCAAATGCTACTAATGAGAGATTACTCCTTGAAAATCTGCATAAAGCATATAAAAATTCACCATATTTAATCAAATTTGGTGAACTTTTATCTTGAAATGTCTCTGTTGTTAGAGCAGATGTCTCTGATTGAGTTTGCCAACCCAGTTGTCTGATTTGTCTGGCATGAATAGTTTAAAACATTCTTAGTATTACTTAAATTCGAAGCCCCTAAAATAAAGGAAAAGACTTCACTTGATGTAATGCACATGGTTAATGTTCCTGCCATCGGATTTAGCTACCGATTTTTAATTTTTAACATTTTTCCAATGTTTGGAATTTGGCTTTCCAATTTTGTGGTTCAAATGCAACTGATGTTGGAAGAACACTAATTCATTTCTTTAAGATTTTCAACTAAAATCGAGAATGTTGAAATTCGTCTAGCCCTTTTTACCTTAACTTTAACTAGGCAAAGACCATATATATTCGTACATGTCATGGCTATTCATAATATATAGGTGTAAAGTCTTCTAGTGAAACGCTGACTCCCATGGCGAACCCCCTGTAGAAAAAGGCATTTTTACTTCCTGGAAACCTTCGCTAGCGACACGTTGTTTGTACATGCCACCATATCTCAAATCACTCGTACAGCTGATCAAACCTGGGCTCAAATCCACCCCAAATCATCAATCTTTCAAAAAGAAAAAAAAATCACTTGTTAAAATGGGAAAATACGGCGTACTGAATGGGACTATATTTTGTATTTTAGCACTATTTTTGCTGTTTCCAACTTCTAGGATGAATTAGTGTTTTGACACCTGATAGGAGGTTACTCTTTGAAATAAAAATACAGCAAATAAAAAATTCATCATTTATTAAACATAAGTCAACCTGTATTTTCGTAGCTTAAAACAACATATAGTTTTTTTCTCCGTACATGCAAACCCTTGAATTTGTGCCGAAATAGGGTTACATCAGATAAACGTAGTACAAGCAGAGACATATATGTCTCTGGTACAAGGCACTTTTTTA
>JAULBM010000021.1:3790934-3810991 GCA_032357055.1 Geukensia granosissima | reverse complement strand
ACAAAAAGAAACGAAAGACAAACATAGAAAACACAACACTACACTGAAAACTTAAGCTGGAGTAACACGAACCCAGTCATGGATTTTATATCGTTTCTTAAAAATTCATTCCACGAATTCAAAGAATGCTTGCACTTGACCAAAATCAAATTGATGTGGGCTTTACCGTTAAGGAATATATGCAATCTTTTCGTCGCATCCCAAATTATGGCTAAACCCGTACCATTAGATCGACAAAACAAGTGAAACATGAGCTGTTATCCCTATAGAACAACCTAGTTTACCCTTGTTATGATATTTTTGTGATTTGTTCAGTCTTTGGCTGTTCATGTTGATTTGTGCACTATTTATTTGTCCTTTCTTCTGCTTATTTTATTTTCTTATCATTTGATCTGCTGTTGTAATTGTTATTTGTAACATTTTTCATATCTAAAAGAAAGAATATGGAATGTTTGCCAAAAAGATACAATCCACATCTTACGTAAGATTACAACACATAATAGAAAGCCGTATAAAGCATCTCTTGGATTTACCATAATCAGACACACTAGAGGCCAAAAAAGGAAGATCAGTCAAACTTTGTGATTTTCTAGTTCTATTCATGGACAAATACAATTAATGACATAATGCATGATGATAATCAAAATGAAATTATACCAATCAGTGAAATTTACAAATTACAATGTTGGAAAGATGTAAAATGTACCTTTCCAAAACACATTCCAGTATACCCGAAAATAAATAAGAGCATTCAAACAAATATGACGTTTAAAATAGAATGAAATATATGTTAAATCATTCTATCAAGCCTACGACAAATTTTATTTATATTAGTGTTCACTGTAAGGAACATAGCAAACAGCTTAGTGTCATATGATATACTCTTTGTACTTATTTGAATGCCTTATATTTCTTTTATGATAATGCATTTTTTTCTCTCGTTTATGAATGTAATTAAATCAATTATTTACATATATTCATGGTAAACATTGCAAAACATTTATTAATTCAAAGTTTAATATATATTTATATGCATCCTTGCATAAATCAAAATCAACTAGTATAATAATTTCTGCAATATTTTTTCTTCGGGGGGTAGCACATAAGGTTCAATTTATTTTAGAGATTTTTAAATACAAGTTCCAAGATTCTTAGTTGTCGCAAAGAAATCAGTACAATGAAGTTGCCTTTTAGCTTTTTGAAATATTTTTCTTGAAACATTTCAATGTATTCTAATGTGTTTTATAATCAAAACTTTTGATTTGAATTTGTTGACAAAGAAAAAATAAATTTCATTCAAAATCTATTGTGACTCGAGTTTCTCCTTCACTTAACCCTTAAGAATATAAAATCTCATTATGGGGTATGAAAATTACAACCGATTACAAAACGTTTTCGTGATTATTAATCTGATCCGGTGATTATAACAAAAAATGTTGAAAATTTAAAATAAAAAATTACAGGTGTTCCCTTTGTCGGAACAGGTAAAGCACTCAAAATCTTTTTATGTGGAAAACATTACAAACTAATTCAAATGAGTTTTCTTACCATGTAGAATAAACTCAGACCTATAAGCAATCTCATTTGTATGATTCCGTTCGACATATTGACGCAAATTGTATTATTGCGTTTATTTCATTCTAACTACTTAATGAAAGATTAACAACTCTACATTGCAGAAGAAAAACATACCTGTAATCATGTGACTTCCGCATGTTGTAAGTAATAGAAATGTCCAAATATCTATCATCCTCAGGTGTATATCATCACCTGTCGCCTGTCAGTCACCCTGGCATCATTACATTGTACTATTAAATTAATAAATCCCATCAAAGAAATGCAGTTTAAACTTAATCCGTCCGCTAGTCAGCTTTTTAAAAAAAATTACCTATGCTAAAGGTAAACGGAGTATTGTTAATCTATATACGATAGGTTTTTACAACTCTGATGATTTTTCGTTGAATATCTTCATTCAAATATACCATGTACATTAAACTGTTGAAACTTGTCGTCTGCTCTTGTCAAATGAAACGGCCAGGTGAGGCAGATTGATTCATCAGAAGATAATATTCCTGTACCACGTGCAAATATAATCAATATATTGGTTGAAGAACAGCCTCCAAATACGGTAATGGATAGTCGACTTTGTTTTATTCAATCATTTCATTGACTTAATTTTTTCAATTGAGTTTTTCGCAAAAGTTTCCCTTAATAACCAAGTTTACAATAGTTTAATAAATATATAAAATAATTAAACCCATCCTTACAGTGATTCAAAACTCAAGACATGGTATGTTATATGTATCTAAATACGGAAAGTTCTTTAAGGATCCAACAGACTTTTGACAATTAAAACAACTTTTGCTCAAAGTTTCCTTTGTAACTTTATTTTGTCTGCATCGTTAAGTTTTGATTTACGATAATTTAACATTATTTTTTTTTACCTTTTCATCGTAAAGTATACCGCTTCTTTTAAAATATAAATAAAGTTTATGGTTGATTAAAAGTCAATGTGTAAATCTTATATATGCTTTTATTAATTTTTGAGTACTGGAATGTATGTTGAAAAGATACAGTAAGACACCCTATTGTTTTCTTTATATTTGGCTTATCAGCGTTCATTACATCATGAGCTGTATAATTCATTTGGTACATTATGCAATTACAAATTCATAAAATTTCCCAGGTGAAGTTAATTACAGAAAAAAAACGCTTTATGGCTTTTGATTATTTGTCAGATGTGTATCGTGTCTTTCTTGCGTATTTTTCAATTTTTCTTTTTAATGTTATTACGGAGAGGTTTCCTGTGCCCTGCGGAGGTCTTGAAATTCTCCGTGCTCGAGTTGTATTCTCTTATTTATTTCCGGGTACTGGAATGCGTGTTGGAATCTTCCCAATATTGTAATTTTTAAAATTCCCTGATTGTTTATCTTTATATTTGGTTAATCGCCTTACATCAAGTCATGAACGTTTGCTCCATAAATGTTACTAGAAATTCATTAAGTTTGGCTGATCTTCATATTTTTGGTCGTTTAAGGTAAATGCAGACAAACGCTTTACAAGCAGTTCAATTTGAATATTTGTTTTCAACGTATGTAATACATGATTCGTGTCTTTTAATAAATGTTTTACAAAATACTAATATCAATTTGATGCACTATACGGCCATTTCGTTGATTGACAACTCGTCAGCAGTGATCTTACAAACATTAAATTAAAAATAGTCTTCGTACTTCAAAGTGCAGTTTGTAAAATTCTAAAGAGGAATATTACGGAAGAAAAGTAAAATTCGTATTCATCGAAGGAAAGATAAATTCAAACGAATTTCGAACGGAAAAAAGGATTGATCTTCACAAGGATTACTGTACCAAGCAGGAATATTACATCCAGAATAATAAACGGTTTATAAAAATTTTTAAATATGTTGTAATTTTTTTTTTTTTAGGGGGGGGTTATGGTTAAGTTATCCTAATCCTTTGAGAAATATATAGTCCAGTGTAAAATACCCTTGCGAGAGATCATGTGCATAGTCCAAATAAACCTGACAAATTCGAAACAAACTAAAAGATAAAAGATAACAAAAAGAACAAAGGCTTGAACTCCCTGATCTTCTTTACAAAAAAGAATAGGATCAGGGGCTTGGAAAGGGTAGCTGATATTAAAGTTGCTAACCTGGGATTTGTGCAAAATGGTTACATTTTCTGTTGACATCACGTAACTGGTATCACACGACAATATCGTTTGTAATAGGAACCATTATTTTCAACAGATTTTATGAAATTCTTTAAATGATTCAGACGACAAATATCTTAAAGACCAGAAAAGTGGATAATAAAAATTTTATTCTTTACATTAAAATGAAAAATGGAGAAATTGAAAACACTTTTTCAGTTGAGTTCACATTTCTACCTTCACATGAACCGAACAATAATGTTTGTTGTTGAATATCTCAATTATTTATCGATATTATAGAACTTAACGGTCTTAGATAAATCTGATAAGCTATTAATTGTTGATGTTTGGCGATCCGTTTCGAAAGTCTTAACAAACTGTCCAAAATGCTTGAGTCAACAGTGAGAACAAAACTATACCAACTAAACATTTTATTTTTATCAGTTTAAATTTTATTAAATGAGGTTGCTTTATATGGAAATTTTCTTCATTACAAGGTGTAATAATCAACATATTAGGAAATAAACAAATTAAATGCAGGATGAAATTTTACCATGAAATCCACAAGATATATATTGAAATTTCTGTTTTCGAAGTATGTGGATACAATTCCTCATCTTAATGCATCTTTTGGAATTCTCTTCATTTCTTGCTTTTTTGCAATGCTGAAAACAACATCGCACAGAACCCAAATTATCATGTTCCTTTCCAGAGACATGTTACAAGCATAAAATATGAAATAATACTTTGACATTTGAAATAGTTATTATGTTACATTTTGTAACTAGTGGAAAAAATACTATTTAAAAAAATTGTATTTCTTTCTGTATTTTGGCAAGCTGATTTTAATTTAAAAAAAAAAACAGTTGTTATAACAAGTCTTCACAGCGAAGTCTCGCTATGAAAATTCAAAACACTAGTTCCATACTCTCTATGTTAAGAAAGCATTCCAATTAGTTTCTGAAATCTTGTAATCTTGATAATATATTTAAGTTTTTAAATAACATACTATAAATTTAATATATGATATTTCGTATGTATGTTTTTATCTTTTGTTCAACATTTGGAGACTGAAAGTTTAGATATAATTTTTCAAACTTAACGGGTATTTCTTTTATTTCCATTTTAAAAGAAATTTTGAATAAAACTTAAATACTTGAAATAAGTTTAAACAAGACCGTAAAGAAATAAATGAGACTGCAATTCTTAATATCCAAACTTAAATTTGCACTCTTTGAATCTCCACTTATTGATGACACAAGTTCAAGACGACTCGATTAAATGCTGGTATATATAAGTAAGTTTTGTAACGTTCATTCTCAGAAAGAGTCTGTTAAACATAGCGTTGGGGATCATTTTTAAATAACGTTTAACTTTTTACCTCACATGATTATGAGAATACATTATTTTACGTCATGGAATGAAATGAAAAGAAAATGAAAGAAAACCGAAGGGTCAGGGAAAATGAGACAAGTCGACAGATATGGTAATACCGAGAACAAAAACAAGACGACAAAGGACATATGATATTTAAATACAAGCATACAACTAGGAACAATGCAGACCCCATAAAAACAGGGGTGAATTCTGGTGGTCCGCAGGGCAAGCACTTATTGCCTACTTAAAGACATCCGCCACATTGTCCAATTTCAAATCAGTCATTTCAGAGTAAAGGGGAAGGGCTAAAACCTCCAGGTGGAGAAAGAAAAGTGCATCTTATTAGATTACTTCGCAACTTCACAGGAAAGTGTCTGCCTTCATGCGTGAAACGGATATTCCATTTAGGATTTTGTTGTTGATCATACAATTTCTGGAATGATGACTTCAACCGAGGAGCAATAAAGTTGAAGATTATTATCCCAAAGTAAAATTGGCTATTTGAAAGAAAAAGTTGTCAAGAACCCGATAAAACTTCATTCGCATTTAACTACCACTTATATCTTCATTTTATATCAACATTTGTCATTTCTATCTTTATATGTGAATTTCTTGTAGAAACGGTATGAAATGTTGTCACTCACTTGCTACTTTTTAGTAAGGTAATATAAGAGTCATTAACCCACAAAGGGGTAGCACCTGAACTCAACTTGGTTTTTGTAGGGTTCGTGTTACTCCAGCTTTAGTTTTCAGTATAGTGTTGTGTGTTCTACTTTCGTTTCACTTTGTTGGTCATGGTCTTGTCTGTTTTCCGACTTAACGATTTCTGTCTGCCCCTTTGGTATTTTCGAATTCCTTTTTAGTGTCAAATTTGGTCCAAAATTGCGAATTTTTCATATCTATTTATTTTTATTTATTTTTTTTGTTATGTAATTATTCTGAAGATGTCAAAAATTTAAAAAGTAGCATTTTCATTTCTAAAACTGCGATATTGTGACGTTAGAGTGACATCGTGATTGGTGGTCTCTGACAAACTTTCAAGAAATTGGCAAATAATGCAATTTTATTACCTTTCTCCTGAATTAAGAAGCCTACACAATCTTGCGCCAAGAAGATATTACGTAAATAATGCAACAGGTTCATATAACCAATGTAGATTATAATTATTCGGTGCAAGGGTGTTGGCATAAATATTTCATTGAAACACTATCACAAAATCCATATTTTTTAAATCATTTTATTTTTCTAGTGGCTTTTCCTACTCCAAATGATGTTTGTAGACAACAACTTAACTATTCTTTGGTTCAAATCTTTCAGCTGTGTATATTTATCTACTAATTTACGGCGCTTGCATATAAATATTACAACATTGCAAAATGTCCAAAATATAGGGCCAAATATTGGCCTTAAATCAAATAACCCTTTTTTAAATCGTTTTTGCTGTTTAAAAACGTCAAGAGCATTGTACAAATTTGACTTTATCTCACATTGAAAAGGTCATCATTGTTGAAAATCACCCTTATACCGGTGAATCTTTTTTGGAATGAAGCCAAATATAGACAAAAATGGATAGTTACAAATTTGCCGCTTAAAGATATAGAAAGTCCTCACCTAATCCGTTACGACGATGACGAAACATCGAAAGATGTCGTAACTGAGTTATTGAAACATCATAATCTTATCTACTTTGATGTCTTTTAACCTGTTATTTACCGATTGATTTACAATTATACCGTTACCATTTGCTGTTCGCTGACAAAAAATGTCATAGAGTAAAAAGTCAAAGATCCATATATAAATGGATAGAATTAAAATATTAAGCCGAAATTCAACAGTCGATTTGGCATTATCAATTCAGAGAGCTGTTAGTCGATAAAGTTAGGCGTTGTCTGTAAAATTCTTTTATGAATAAAAGGAATTTGAAAGAAATTTTCCAGTGATGAATACATATGTGAGACATAAAAAGTTTATTGTCCAAATAGACAGCACAATTTGAAACAAACTAAAAGATAAAACGAAAAAAAAGGAACAAATCTTGGAATCCATGAACTCCTATACAAAACAGGAGTTGTATCAGGTGTTCATTTAGGGTTTAATTGATTGATTGATTGATTGATTTTTGCTTAACTCCACGTAAGCAATATTTCAGCCATATCGTGGCGGGAACGTACATACATTTTATAATAAGATAAACTATTAAGACCAGCACGATATTAAACAAATTATCGGATATTTACATATAAAACAAAGTTTTAAGTAAAGGTTGCTAAAGTAAAAACTAGTTTCACATCACAGATAATACCACAGTCAATAATATTCGAACAAATGACAACTAAAGATATCAAACAGGTAATAATAATATAATTACATGAAATATAAGACAAATAAAACGTTGATCTATATTCGAAAATAAACCAACGTCTTTCAGATATGCCAAAAGTTTGTCGCCAGCAACATTTGTGAATAAATCTTTTATATTTGAGACTGTGTAGAACCAATGAAGGGTAAGCATCACCTGTCTTGCGTGCAACACCCGTCGTGGAATCCTTAAACTCTAATCCGGGTTAACGTCAATCCGAGAAGAGGTCAACTTATGTTGTATTACCGTTAACAGGTAAATACTACCTGAGATACTAATACCTTGTGGATCAACCAGTTCATGATGGCGACCATAGAATCTTAGGAGGTACAATATCAACCTTGATTGGATGTCTCCTTATTGTAGTGTAGTAATTAATGCAACAACAGCAATGCTCTCTTCAGAAAATCATGAAGTTTACAATGGAACAGTTGAAATCATCCCGTTTGTGTTAAATGTTAGAAACAAGTTTTCCCTCTTGGTAAATTTCGTGCAACACCCGTCGTGGAATCCTTAAACTCTAATATATTTGATCGAGATGTTCACTGAACCATTAATAAATCAGATCTTTCCAGTTTTGATATTTTAGGCTTTATCGTAGTGAATTCTTTAGGATAGTTACATAATAATACTTTGTTCCATAAAGATAATATTTTTGTGGAAAGTTTGATATCGTTTCATTTGTTGATAATTATATATAATAGACTTCTTCATTTTATCAGCCTTTTTCATAGGGTGTTTAACGAACAGTATAAATGCAGATTATTGTTTGTCAAAATTTAATAATTTAATTCATCACCTTGAGTTAGCTGTTAAACTAAGTAAGAATGTGCTTGGCCATCAGTGTATCTAAAACTCTCAGCAACAATCTGTTTTCACAAAACTTCTTTGGTGCTACCAAAGACCATGGCTTTTTTGTATCTGGACATAAAAATATGATTTCATATTTAGAAGAAATAATGTGGAACGTAAACCTGAATGACACGATCCACAACTTACATACGTTTATAACAAATATATTATAACAAATTTAACTGCGTGTAATGTGCTTTCATCAGACTATGGGTGGGGGGGTCAAAAATAGAAAGATCAGTTTACCATTCTAGTTACATTTATTTACAAAATGAAATATACAGTTCGTGACGTAATGAATGCCGATAAACCGAATAAAAGGTAAAAATCAGAGAATTCAAAATAGTAATGTTTGAAAAATTTAAACTGTGTCTTTCCAACATACATTCCAGTACCCAAAAATAAATAAAAGCATACATGTCGTCAACAGCGATTGCTGAAGACTAATTCTGCCAATATAGTGATTGTAGTTTGATGCTAATTCTCAATTTCAAGTGCTTTGGAAAAATTGCGCAAAACTGTGAAATATAAATGAAAGTGTTTCACTGCAATCATTTTCTCTTGATTACAAAAATGAAATGCAAGTCAAAGTTTGTTTATTGTAGTAAAATATAAAGTAATTGATTTTTTAATGACATGCATGATCATTTAAATGCTTTCAGGGTTTGGAACAATTGGAAATGTCGATCTACTGTTATTCAACTTTCACTGCGATCACAATAATAACTCTCTTTGAAATTTTTGAATAGATTTACATATCAACGGGGAAATTTATGGTTAATTTAAACCATTACTTTGAACATACATAACTAATATTGAAAATGTGAGATTAATATCAGAATAAAAAAGGGCAAATCGTAAAAGTAGTATTGAGTTGAAATAATTGAACGTTGCTTTGGTTAATAAAAGGTGCTTTCCACTGCCGATTTTGATTTCATTTTTATAATGCATATCTTATTTGATCTGGTTTTTCTCAAGTTCGTGTTTTAATCGAAACTATGATTTTTGTTATGTATGTTCGATAATAGTTAGATGTTAAGCTTTATATACAAAATGAAAGACAGCATTTATTTTTATGAACGAAAGCTTCTTTTTTGCTGTGAAATTCTTGCTATGCTTTATATTAAAATGTTAGTTATATCAAAGTTGAAGGTTGAGAACACGCCAACGGCTATCTTAAATAATGCGTCTTTACTTTATTTGCTGTAGTACGAATTTTTGCTCTTGTTGTGTTTAAAGGGCGTGTATTTCTTGAGGGTTATTTACATTCTCCGAACATAATCGAATACATTCATTGAAAAAAAGGTTACGTAAACTCTATCATGCTGTTCAGAAAATTTTTCCCACATGAAAATATTTTGTCACCTGCTGTTTCATTAGATTACCTTGGCACGCGACAAATACAGGTAACACTTGCTTGAAAGTCGATATCTGTGTCACAATTCCCGTCTGCAAATATTGCACAATTTATGTTTTCATCCGGCTTTTTGATAGCTAATGTCAGCAAACGGCGTGGCACGTGCCATGGTTCAATCGTGCATAACATCGAATTGGTCAACCTGTTGACAGATTAATAAATAGGACAATTTTTGTATGAATGTGTCTTAAAATACAATTAATACAAAAATTATCTTTTCATTCGCTATTGAAAAGCGTATAACTAAAATATGAATAATGAATACTTCAAATAATCTTAAAAAATAGAGGTGATTTGTGTCATTATGATTTTTGTTGACACCTATAGACAAACAGGTGACCCAAGTCAGATATCAATTAAGCACAATCTTGATGTAAATTTACGATATAAATGTATGATATGACAAACATTACTTCAATCAAAACGATCGAAAAGATCATGAACAATTCATGGTCACTAATCGGACTATTATGGTTATAACGAGCCACCTATGTCCATGACTTGTGGTCGTTGGAACAGCTTGTTAAGTCCTTACTGTTATGCAAATAGGAGTGATTTGAATCATTGTTATTTTAAATACAAGTCCGTTGGTTATATTAAATTCATGCATTAATGTTAGCGTTAATCAACGCTTAATACTATGAAGATAATTTTAATATTATCCAGCTTATTGAAAGATAGACAATAAAAGTAGCTCTGTGTCATTTTATGAATTCAGTGAAACTTCTCATAGTCGGCCACCAATTGGACAGAAAATTGTGGCCTGTTTAAAGGGGTGGCCAGAATACAGAGGTCAATTTACAAAAGCGGAAACAATTAAGACATTAGCAATTGTGAAGTTTTTCAGAGGTTGGTGGGTTTGTGAAGCGGCGGTTTTAGAGAGGTTTCAATGTAAACAACGTCGACATTACATACAAAATAAAAATCGGATCAAAATTACATCACTTTAAACTGAAAGGTTACTATTGTCCTATTCTGTCCGATTATAAGAAAAGAAATAGAAATATTTTGATGATTCTTGATGACATTAACAATTTACTGATACAGAGGCAGCGGTTGGCAAACCATTTTTGTCAGCTTTTTCATTGAAATACGATACAGTTCTTTTCTTTACTTTTTTATTATTTTTTTTCTAATGAAAGTAATATAAAAAAAATTTGTACTAACACTGTTCTTGACCGAATAGTATAAAAAAGTAATTCTTGGGCGGGAAAATTAAAAAACACAAATTGTAGTGTTATTTGTGCAAATTTTGCTCAGGAAATTAGGGTCAAATGCTAAATTAACGAAATTTTCAATGAAATAGCGCAAGTCTTGATTCGATTCGAGGTTTATTATAACACATGCAATTTCAAATGTTCCTGATTTTTTTTAAGGTTAAAGTTATTATGTAAAAGCCTGCATAAGATTTCATTTTGTAATGAATGGTGAAATATTTTGGTGAAAAGAACTGACCACCTGTACTGTGTGAATTTTTTCATCATGTACATACATAAAGGAGCGGAAACGCAAACAGTTTATGTCCATTGTAATGGATGCTGTATAATCTGTCAACTAAATTCACTAGAAGGTCGATCGAGAATGTTTCTGTTTATACTCATCAACACTATGTTTACCAAAATGAAATGTGTAATGGTCAATAAGGAGGCCGTCTATCTAAATTACAAATTACAAATAATTCAACATATACATGTTACATTCCGGCGATCCACGATCCAGGCCTTTGAGCAAACGGTATAAACAGCTTAGCTAGAATGAAATGTTAAACTGCGTGCTCTATTGTAACAATAACCGACTGATTATATCTTAAAAACGTGCTACAGTGAAACAAATAAACGACAGCTTCTGGACTACATGTTCTGGCTTGTATAGAAACAGGAAATGTGGTAGGATTGTCAATTAGACATCCATCAAAACGTGTACATCTCAAACTTCTACAGGTTGCCATATGAAATGTGGTAGGATTGTCAATTAGACATCCATCCAAAACGTGTACATCTCAAACTTCTACAGGTTGCCATATGAAATGTGATAGGATTGTCAATTAGACATCCATCCAAAGCGTGTACATCTCAAACTTCCACAGGTTGCCATATGAAATGTGATAGGATTGTCAATTAGACATCCATTCAAAACGTGTACATCTCAAACTTCCACAGGTTGTCATGTGGCCTTCAATTTATGATTCGGATTCATTCTTCATTAAACTAAGTTAAATGTTATATCTTTAACAAAATTAACACGATATATTTTTAAAAAATTATTAAGGTTAAAAATGGGACATATATCCTTATTTTATCTTAAAAATATTCTAATGTCCACGTCTGGATGACACCATATAGTACTATATGGCCCACAATTTTAAATATTCAACTTTGGAATGTTTGAGTCGTCAGAAAAGCAAATTGATGATTTTGCAATATATCGTCTGATTAATTTTGTAAGTTGGTATGCATGCGATACAATGATTAAATGCAACCATCTTAAACTAAAAGAAGCGACTTGTGAATTTCTGTATTTTAGGAACTCTTTGGTGAATTTCAAAAACAAGCATTCACTGTCATGAAAAGGTTGTAGGAATGTTGGAATACCTCTGCATTACTAATAACACTGATCTAGTCCAGTGTACAATACCCATGCGGGAGATCAAAGGTGGTATAATAAAAAGACAAGACAAAATGAAAGCTTACATAAGAGGAAACGGAAACAAAGAGGACAAAGGCATGCATTATTCTGCATATTTAATTTAGTTGTTATGTTATACACATAATTACCGATAAAATAATTTGCAATTCAAATAACCAAAAAAAAATACTATTTCACACTGCACTTTAAAGCCGATTTTTCAACTATTTGAAAATATTGACTATGCAACAAAGACTCATAATTCTACGCAATTTTAATTTAACGTTTACTTTGATTGGACGTCAACATAGGTAAAATCCACAACCTACTGACAGAACCATTGGCAACACAGGAACAGATGACGTTAGCCAATTTTTCAAATCTAGATTTTAAGCATTTTTAAAATGGTTGCATAAGAATGGAGAATACAGTAACGTCCATCTTAGATTTTACAATCGTAAATATCCTTTTTATTACCTCCGCTAATGCGTCGCTAAACCTAATTTGCGAAAGTAAACGTTGGCAACTGTTCAAATTCATAAAAAAAAATTCTGAAAAAAAGCAAAAATTTTTTCGAAGAAAAAATATGAATTATTCTTCCGTATATGTGTGTCTCATCAAAACTAATAACAAATAGCAAAAGATGCCAAACATCGATTGCATATATCATTGATATTTGACAAACGAATTGAAAATGGAACACATATGATAATGTAACGGTTAGGGGTTGGGCTGTAGGTTTATATACATATATAATATTTCTGGTGTGTCAGTGAACACGTTTGCTTTCTACTTTCATTTTCATTTCACGGTACGTGTTTGGTTGATGTTTCCGGTTCACTGTCCACTAACGCGTTGTGATGGACATTATGAACAGTATACTGATAATATTGTATTGTTCTTATTGTATATTTGTTGTTATTATTGTAATATTTGGGAGAAGTAATGGGTTTTGTTAGGACAGAGTTCGTTCTCACTGTTTGACCAGGGGGGGTCCGGTCCCATTCACAGCTTTAGTTCTCCATATTTATTCACTGTCCCGCTTTCTTACAGCCTATTGAAACTAGACCAGCGTCAATCAGCCTCTGAATATTTTACTTCGCTCTAGGGATAATATTTTTTAAATGTATTTTTAAATAAGCATAACCAGTGCCTTAGCTATGCTACCAACAGTTAACCTTTACCACGCTACCAGTGGTATAAATACCCTTTGACCAGGGATACCAAGACCTTTGCGTACCCGGTCGCAAAGTAAAGACAACCGCGACAATATAATTTCCATGAGAGTAGTGTTTCCTTCTTATCTCTTACACTTTAATTTATTATTTAATCGTTCCTTATTCGAGCTTTTCACAAGGAGTGGTATACCATACTTGTTAAAGGCCTTGTGGAAACCTCTAGATTTGTAATCTCCCTCTGTTTTTCTCTCAGTTGTAGTGTAGTTTCACTGACATATACCCCATATGAACAGATCTAAATGTTTCCATTTTGATAGTCAAGATTGTATTTATTTTACAAGACAGTTGATCGTATTTCGACCATGTATCGATGTGATAGAATGAACTTCTACAATGATGAAAGTCAGATATTTTTATCCCTACAACATGTAATGGGTCAGGTGTTATAAAATCTTTTTGTTTCTAAGTCTTTTACCTTTTAAACTGTTGGGAATTGAATAGAAGGATATCTATAATTAGGATTTATGGATGATTCGTCTCAGGTTTCTGCCACAGCATAAAACATTCATACTCTTTTTTAAAAAAATTGGACTTCTTTTCTTACTTTCATGAAACATACCCCAACTAGTCATCTGAGTAAACATTTTCAAATGTCTTATTTATACATCTAGGGTTTTGATAAACCTGTTTATAAAGAACCAATGAATGTCTTCCGAATTAAAAATTTCTGCCTGCCCCTTTGTTATCTTCGAATTCCTTTGAATATTATTATGGAGTTTTTCTCTTGTGGTGTGTGGAGGTCGTAAAAAGTTTCCGCGAGGTTTAGGGGTAAAACCACCATTAAATTTTCTTTAACAATCTTTGTTAATTTGTCAATTTTTAAAGTCCTGTTGATTTTACATCTTTACTTTAACTAAAGTGACAGTCTAATCTTACTGAAAATGCATGTCAAACATACTATTCCTCTGAATGTCATATATTATTAACTTGCACAACAAGGAACGTCCTTAATTTTGCACTTCAACTTTCATTTCGGTCTCATTCATAGGCTATCACTTTTAGCCTCTAAATTAAAAAAAAATTATTTCAATAAATTCAATCAGCTGCCAAGACCTCAAGCTTTCTGATGATACCAAATTTATTGCAATATCTTTATTGGTTATGATTTAAATCTATAGAGAAGGGAACTATTTTGTTTACTAAGTACTATTTTTACATGCCTTCCACGGACTCACATCCGCTAATGGTGGTTTTACACCTATAAGAGAACTTTTTCTTCAAATTATGCTCTAAAATTTTTTCCAAATAAACTTTAATATTCCCTCATGCCATCTACAAAATTTTATGCCACAAACTTTAACGGTTTTGAAAAAAAAATAAAAAATATATGTACCCTGTCTGCAAGAAATCTGTAAAGAAAATAGGGAAAAATATGGGATTTGGCTACATACTTTCAAACTTCATTTTTAAGGCTAATTTGCAATAAAATTAAAATTTTTTTGCTCTAAACATAAAAATAAGATAATTATTATTTATTTTAGACCCAGTTTTGATAAAATTATTCAAAATTTTAAAAATTATTCAAATTTAAAATAATTTTTTTGCAAAAAAAATTATAAATTTTGAACTTTTTTTATATATTCTAAGAATATTTCAAGAGAAAATAACATAAAATACATATGATGATATAGAAACATCATATTTAAGATGAATTTTCCATAGGTTACCTGTAATCCAATTTACTTTAATCTCCTAGGATGAATTAAACACCCAGGGTATCAAATCACATCTTCATGTTGGATTAGGAGGAGGGGTTTAATTACAGGCTATAATTGGTACCTTATGTAATAAAACATATAAAACTTAAAGTTCAATGATATTATAATAATTTTCCAGCATTTTGGTGTAAGGAAAAGTTGGTTCAGAGCAGTCTGAAGGTAAGAATGGGTAGAAAAAGAAAACAAATTGGTAAAAAATATGGGTTTGGCAAGGGTTATACCCCTTGGAATTTTGGTAAGAAAATGGATTTTGAAAAAAATTCCAGCATCCAAAAATGTTCTCGGCTGACTGAAAATGTGTACAATTCTCGTGTTCACAAAAACTTGAATGGTACTTTAACAATTCATGATGTTGATGGATCAATTGTAAACCAAAAGATTTTGCGGCCAAAACCAGGATGCCCAGATATAGTTGATACTTACCTTCAGACTGAGGCTCCCCGTCCTAATGCTGAAATCAATAAGGTCTATACTCCAATATATCTTGAGGCTCTCTTTAATTCTGTATGGAGAAATCACAAAACATTTAATCCAGAATGCAATGGAGACCTCAAATTTGATGATGAAAACCATAAACAGTGGGGTTTAGCATGGCGTGAAAGGTTTAAATGCTCTGATTGTGACTTTGTTAGCCAGTATTATAAAACATATAAGGAGGTTGATACTGGAAAATGTGGCCAAAAGGCTGCCGCAATAAATCTGCAAGCCCAAACAGCCTTAATGCATACCTCTATTTCAAATAAAGCATTCAGAGAAATGCTTATGACATCCAATATAATTCCCCCGAGTCCTTCTGGTATGCAAAAATCTGCAAATAAAGTGTCAAAAATGGTTGAGGAAATCAACCGGGAGAGTATGAAAAGCATTAGGGAAAATCTTGTGACAGAAAATAGATTGTGTGGTTTGTCTGATGAAACTCTTGTGCGAGTGGAATCAGTTTCACGGTATAACAACCCCATCATAAACAGTGGTACCACTCCGTTCCAAGCAGGGACACAAGTTGTTACAACAATGTCAGAAAACAACACTTTTGACAAAAAAATAATATCATTAAATACAGCAAATAAACTTTGCAATGTTGCAGCTAGAATGAGGGGGAAGGGTATAGAAGTAAAATGCCCAAATCATGAAGGTATTTGTACGGCAAATTTGGCCGAAGATGCTACAGTTGGTAATGAGGCTGCATACAGTGCTGAATGTGCACGCGAAGTAAGTGACTGTCTCAAAATATCTCATGTAACAACCGATGGAGATAGCAAGTCATTTCAAGGTATTAAAAATGTGCATGGGCAAGAAGTACAGGCTCTTCGGTGTGTACGCCATTTGTCAGTTAGCATGAAACGAGCTATTGTACGGTGCACATTCAGTACAAGTATGTTTCGTGGTGTCAATAAAAACAACCAAAAAACTAGATTTGCCCTTGATATCAAAGCTAGGTGTATGGCAGAATTGAATCAGTCTTTTAAAATGCATAATGGTGAATTATATAAAATTAAAAGCCACATGCCTGAGGTTATTAAAGCCATCATTATGTGCTATAAAGGCTATTGCGGTTACACATGCAGAGTAAATTCATATGTGTGTGCTGGTCTTCCTTCTAATCATTGGAAAAGATATTATATTGCCAATGACACTAATTGCAGAATGACTTGTGAAGATGAAGTGAAGGTTGAAAATTGCATGCAATTGTTACTTGGTACAAAAAGTCTGGACCTTGTAAGATTTCTTACCTCGACACAAAAAAGTGAAGCCTTCAACCGTTCACTTAGTCGTTGTAATCCCAAAAATGTCACATTTTCCAGAAACTTTCCTGGGCGTGCACATGCAGCAGTGCACATGAGAAATCACAGGTTTGCCAACTCAATTCTTATAATCCTTGAAAAACTTGGTGCGCCAATAACTCCTGGTTCTTCAGTAGCCAAACAGCTGAAACAAACAGACATAATTGAAATTTACATGAAGGCGTACAAAAGACTGCCATCGTCTAAACTTAAACGTGCTAAAAGCCGTAATAGAAAGTATCAGTTACATGCATTAATTCACTATCCAAAGCCTTTGTTTTACAAAAAAGGCATTGCTGATCCTAAATATGACAAGAAATGTGTAAAAAAGCCCATCAACATGAGGGAACACAATTATCCCAAAAGATCTTGAGTGATCACTGACTACGGAAGGCTTCTCGGCCTTTGATTTTAACTGTATATAAATGTATATATTTAAAAAATTTGTATATGGAATGTTCAATGCATGTCTGTGGTGTTTTATACCTAATTACAACAAACAGTCTTGATAATTTTCATGTTTTTTGCAGCGAGTTGGGAAAATACCCCGACAAATTTGTCGATCTTTGTTAACTGCTTCGGGTTCAAACGATAAGTGTTCAGGGTTCACACATCGCTTATTGTGGCATCGATGAGAAATTTGTATCTCTTTCGACAATCAAAAACATTATTGTGCAACATATATGAAAATCTGTGACTGTACAATGTCTTTTTTGAGGGTTCCCATGGAAATTTAACAGTTAATGTTGAGTATGGCTTATGAAAACCACCCAATTTGCATGTCCAACAATTATGTGGACCCTGAACACTTGAATTTGTAAATAATCTGTTCTTTTGAGCAATTATCCAATCATCAACATTCATTTTAACAGTTTTTCAATGAAAAAGTGTCAAATATTTGACCAAAAGAAAATTTAAGGTCAAGGGTGCACGTGCCAATTCCCGTATAAGGGGTAAAACCACCATTAAATTTTCATTAACAATCTTTGTTAATTTGTCAATTTTTAAAGTCCTGTTGATTTTACATCTTTACTTTAACTAAAGTGACAGTCATATCTTAGTGAAAAAGCATGTCAAACGTACTATTCCTCTGAATGTCATATATTATTAACTTGCATATAAGAGAAAACTGTACCTGACAACAAGGAACGTCCTAAATTTTGCACTTCTACTTTTATTTCGGTCTCATTCATAGGCTATCACTATTAGCCTCTAAATAAAAAAATTATTTCAATAAATTCAATCAGGTACCATTCTAAAATTCTGCCAAGACCTCAAGCTTTCTGATGATACCAAATTTATTGCAATATCTTTATTGGTAATGATTTAAATCTATAGAGAAAAGAACTATTTTGTTTA
This sequence comes from Geukensia granosissima, assembly GCA_032357055.1. Classification (NCBI taxonomy): domain Eukaryota; kingdom Metazoa; phylum Mollusca; class Bivalvia; order Mytilida; family Mytilidae; genus Geukensia; species Geukensia granosissima. Next base: position 3,792,593 of record JAULBM010000021.1, on the reverse strand, counting down.
CTAAGTACTATTTTTACATTCCTTCCACGGACTCGCATCCGCTAATGGTGGTTTTACACCTATAATAATGGACAACATCGCATTAAAAGTCTGTTGCTCGAAGCAGAATCTCTCAATGTTAAGCATTTATTCCAGAAACGGTGATATATATTGAAAAGAAACATGAAAATATTGTTTTAACTATCTTACTTGCAGTAAGACATGGTTTTGGCAGGAGTTCATCTTACAATGTGAGCTTATGCGAATATTTTGACAAAGTTTCGCTTGATAGCAAAATTAAATATTTCCAAAAAATAAATCTAAAATATTTAAATGTTTTATAATTGGACATATGTCAGACCTAAAACAGACATCATATTTCATAATCAGTCTACATAATAAAATAGCTACAATGAATTATTGAGATATACCAATAATGTGTCATTTTCCATGTGAGTGTATACAATACATTGATACTGGCGAAAAATCCCAAATATATAAAAGTTATTGTTTAGTTTTGTCTTATAAATTGACAAATAATTTTTATTAATTTATTTATTTAAATTTTAATTTAAAATTTAGAAATCACAAAAAATGTGAGAGACTTTGCACAGTGCAATACACTTTGGTATATTATTATTAACATTTATTTACAACAAAAACATTTTAAAGCAACAAAATTGTCAATTAATTAAGGAGGTTAAGGTGTCTAAATAAAAATGGATTAACTTTTTTTATACTATGTCTAAAGATAACCTATATTGTGCTATTAAAAAAATTACAATTAAATGTCTATGTCACCGGACTCATTTTCAAGCAACTGGTTGTGCAAAATCCTCCATTTTCAGTTGATAATATAGGGAAAAAAAACATTTTTCTTGATATACTGTATAATCAATAATTTTCATGGGAATAAAAGTCGTTGATTTCAGTTATTAAAACTATTTTGTGGGGACAAATTTTCATGGAATTCTGATCAGAGTAAATACTATTATTCGAGATTTAAATGAAATGAAGTGAAACGTGAAATCAAAATCAATCTTAAAACAGAAATCATCAGTTGGTTTCAAATCATATCAAAAAGTTAGTGTTGATTTAAGGATTAGTGAGGTCATTCCAGCACAGGCTAATCATGCTAATTGGCTATTATATACCTTTGATCTCGTGTCAAAAGATTGTGAAATGGATTGCTTTCGCTGATAACGGATGCACTGAAGTGTTAATGGACTGTGAATGGCAGTTGACAATGTAAATTAATGTTACATTTAAACAACGCTTTGACATATTAAATACATTTTATTTTATATCAAAATTAATTTATTGTAACACCTTTGTAATATTATTAAATAAAATAAACAAACTGTTATCTCTATCAAATTTAATTGCAGTCTTGATATATTACTTATACTCTATGTCAGGCTTTTGTGGAGTGTGATTTTCGCGCTATATTTAATTATATGTGGGCTTCTGTTTTTGTATTTATTTTTTAATCAAAAGAAAGAATTTTTTCACAGTTAACAGTATATCTTTTACACTTTGCAATAACGTTTTACATACTATTATCTGCCCCTGAATTTATTATTTCTTACATTTGGGCCTTCTCTAGCGATTCATATAAAACGTTTCCATTCAGTTGCACCTAAAACCATTTTTGCATGTTATCTTATTCTTATTTAATTA
>JAULBM010000021.1:3774677-3785279 GCA_032357055.1 Geukensia granosissima | reverse complement strand
TGTAAGACAAAAATGATTTTGTTATGACAGAATTGAATTTTGTACAAAACCACAAGAGTCCCATTCGGCGCCCCGTAACCAGTCGCACACCGGATATTTATAGTACATGTACTAACAAATGAAGACGCATATGTAAGCCGTAACTTGGAGGCTTAATTGAGGCATACAATGTCTTGATGCAGTTGCGATCACTTCTAATCTCTTTTCCAATCTGTCAGAGTTAGCTATCATAGAACAGTTCAAATCTGTCAGGAACAGTCCAGACCCTGGACAGCCTCTGTCAGACCCTGTCAGAAAACCTCTGTCAGAATCTGTCCAGGGTCTGGACATCCATCTGTCAGAAACTGTTCTAGCTAGAACAGTTTTTTAGCCGAAAAGGTTTTAGCTAGAACAGTTTTTTAGCCGAAACGTTTCTAGCTAGAACAGTTTCTGACAGATTTTGACTCCTTTTGATTTAAACACACGCATCGTAATACCAGCGGTAAAGGTTAACCAAAGATTAGTCTATCAGAGGAAAGTAGTCACTATGTCAGATGTATGTTGAACTTTTTGAAAATAAAACTACTATTGTTATAAACTAATCCAGTTGAGTTAACATTGTTTAAATTAATATACTTACCTTTTGAAACTAGTCCGGCACTGGGGAACCCAAAAGATGAATATTTATAACAACTGCTTCCTTCAGTCATTTGTCACAACAGTCAGTTATTCCACTGACCGATATCAAGCATCTTTAGCCATCTCAAAGTCTTTACTCTGAAAATGGGATGAACCTGTTTTATGTATCATTAATATCGGTGATAAAATATAATTTATCCTTCGTTTTTTTTTGTCGAGTGACATTCCTGTTTTGCGAAGATCGCAAATCGAAGATCCGTATTAACAGTAAAGTATGTACTCCCGACAGTATTTTAATATCGGGGATGCCGGTTTTGTAACAAAGTGAAAATCACCCACACGTGTTTGACCAACTTTCATTTTTAATCATACTTCCTGTTCTAAATGACGTCACACATCAGTGTCATGAACTGTCCAGAGGTTTGACAGATCTGGACAGCCCAGTGGATTTTTTTCTCGACCTAGAACAGTTTCTGTCAGAATCTGTCAGAGGGCTGGCCAGAAACTGTCCAGACCCAGGACAGCCTCTGTCAGAATCTGTGAGGATTTCTGTTCTATCTGCTGTCATGGAACAGAAATCCTGACAGATTCTGACAGATTTTCAGAGACGTTGGAAGTGATCGGACCTGAAGGTCCATGTTTTAGTGATTATAGTCAAAATATTAGAAGTTTTCGAGGGGTTTGGACGAACCCCCCTTTGAAACCAATTAAATTCGCGATTCAGATTGATGTTCGAATATTACAGTCTAAAAAACAGGACTTTCTGAAATGCCAAAACAGTGCCAGGAAATGGTTAGATTGCACAATTTTGCCGTGAAGGTTGCTTAGCGAGTGGTCAAACCTGCCATTGAAAATTTATGGCTACGGGGATGCACAAATGAATAACTTTAGACAAGTCAATTGTACAGAAAAATGAGAGTGATTTCCGTATAAAAAAGACAACAACTTGGCGTGGACGGCTTCTAGTGCCTTTTTTAACCTTCTATATGTTATATATCGAACGAAATCCGAAAAATCAATATTCTTCTAAACTTCCTTAACATGCTTTATAAGGGTTGCTGTCGTTCCGGCGTAATTTCTTCTTTTACAATCCGACAAAGAGCTAGTCTTGTCTTAAGGAACGACCATTTAACTCTGAAAAGAAGGGGATACGGTTTCACAAAAATATAATATTCTGATGCCCAACTTAATGGAAAAAAATTCTTGACACCTGGTTTCCCCCTAATCTGTGACCATTTTCAATGGCTTGTGACCCTTTTGTTTGCCTATGACATATTTTATAGCCTTTGACCATACCATATGACCATTTTATACCTCTGCGATCCCGTTTATACACCATACCTGATATGAAACGGGTTTGGTCATTCTGTTGCACAGCTCGGGGGGGGGGGGGGGGCCGGGGGTTGAAAATATTAATTTACATAGCAAAGTTATGCTCTTAGTTATTTATTTAATTTTATTCAACCATATGGTTTCATTATGACAATTTTATTTAATTTGTAAAGTAAGTTTGAGTTAGAAAAAAATTATATCAGGTTGTGGTTTGAAAAAAAAATAATTGTTTTAATATATTGAGGAGTTTAGGAACGGTTGGTCACAAAAAATTATTAAACAATAATATTTAAAATTAACAACCAGAATTGAGAGTCGGAGCAGGTGCTGGTGCGGTGGCGCAGTAGTGGTGTGTCAATGCTGCTTTAAATTTTGGATTTTGTATATTTTGTTTATAATAATTTTGTTTTAAGTATTAGTTTTAACTTTAATGGCCGAAATATTTACCAAATAAGGAAGTATGCAGACGAGGTCGGTACGGATTCGAAAGCCAGCCAAGTAAACTTAGTACAGCAGAACGGGTGGGACCAAGGTATCAGCCCCAAATGATCCTACTCTTGTCGAATTAAAGCAAAGGATCTTTAATGCGCCCAGAGCATCTAGTGATCTTGTCATGTCCCACGGAATTATACGCTAACTTATTTTTACATGTATGTAAAGATGTGCATAGATTTTGTTTAATTATTAAAAAAACTTATATCAGGCGAATTACCTGGCTTTCCGCAACAGACATCCTTTATTTGCTTCTCATAGGAAACTTTTTCAATGGTACTTATATAAAAGTCACATCTTTAATTTGATGTATCAATTAAAACACCCGTATTAAAATCCACGTTACGAAGATAAACTTCTTATATAATATATAAAAACACACGTACATGTATCCCTGTATTTAAAGGAATTCGAAGATACCAAAGGATAAGACAGAAATCGTTAGGTCGGAAGACAGACAAGACCATGGCCAACACTACACTGAAAACTAAAGCTGGAGCAACACGAACCCTATAAAAACTAAGGTGAGTTCAGGTGCTCCGGAAGGGTAAGCACCTCCTGCTCCACTAGTGATATCCGTCGAGTTACTCATTTAAAGTCTCCACGTAACATGTTACATGACGCTGAACTATTATTTAAAATAACAAATATTTATTCTGTCGGCCTTTACACATTGATTCATCAAATGACAGGTGCATTTGATTAGAGTTTGATTAATGGAATTTATGGAATAAAGAGTGATTAACCGTAAAATAAGTGCATCGTTTCGACATAATATATATATTTTATTACATGTATCGTTTGTTTGACCACTATAGTCCCTTGTATTAATTTCACTGGTATGGACATTTTCTACGAGTGTTTTTTTTAAATAGGAACTCTTTGTAACAATAAAAATAAAAGAAAAAATTATGATAATAGCAGGATTTATCCTTAATTTTTGGATAATGTCTAAGCTCGCTTTAACACTTAACAACCCCCCAAAATTCTGGATCCACCCATGGTAAGGTTTTGTGTCCATTAAGCTTAACCACCCTATTAAAATATTATTTTTGAAGGAACTCTAAGCCTGTTTTACATATCCCCTTGTTCGCTTTTCAATCCTGAAATAAATATTGATACACTTTTATTTTTTTTAACCCGTAGCTGTTTTCAAATTGTACTCTTCTCCGGTTAAACACTGCAATTTTTGTTTTTGTGAGATTATATTTAATTCTCTGATAACAGAAATAAAAATAAAAAATAGAAATAAATAAATAAATAGATAAAAAGAGGTAGAGCTGCCAATTACGGAAAAGTTCGCGGATTACAGGTACAATTTCTATTCTTTTCGCGAAGATAGTAACTGTAAAATATTGGTTATATGCGGATCAACCAATAAGTAGAAATGCTGCTACTTGAACCTGAAGACGTAAAGCTTATAAAAAATCAGATATATCAACATACATGTGAACATCTATAAATTTCGCATACAGGCATTCAGGTATAACAATACAATTCATAACGGTTACACAAGTCAAAAACTTAACAATTCATTTAATGCTATGATCTTACGGCAATTTTGAGAATATTAAGTAGTCAAAGAGGTAGTAAGAAACTGTTTGAAATGTACTAATGTGTAAAATACAACCATTCCCGTCAGATTTCAGGTGAATCCATGCATATGTAAACAAAAATTGTAGTATAATAGATTACCGTACACACAGTGTCAACATCGACATGCACAATACGTGAATTTAAAACAAATTTATACAAATTATTAATGAGAAATAGGTTATCCTCTATCTGGCCTTTACGCCATATTCTTATTTCTATAATTTAATCAAGTTCCGCGAAATTACTGCATTTTGAGTTTATAATTTATTAATTATTTTTTACTTATATGAAGTGTCAGGGGTATTAAGGTATTTATTTTCAGGCAAACAAAAAATAATCATAAAAATCAAAACCTTTTCTGAATATAATAATTTTGATATTATTTGTAAATTTCATAAACAGTTCATTGTTATTAAATTATGGAATTTACTGGGAAATAACTCTTGTTGAAATGCTGTACTAATTTGATGTCAATGATTGAGAAAATGTTGGTGGTCTTGAAAGTCTGAACAGATCGATACGATATCTGAACAGAAAATTGTACCTGGGCTGAACAGATCCAACTCTGTCTGAACAAGTCTGAAACGTTGTTGGCCGGGTTTTCTTAAATAATCTTGACTGGCCTCAACAGATCTTGATTGACTGCAAGTGAAGTTGTCTGGACACAGGCCTGGAGATCTTGATTTTTTCTTAAAATATTGAGTAAAGAGTTTCTAGACCAGTACAGAAAGATGTGGTCGTTACTAGTGGATTTACTTTGGTTTAAAGATGTAATGTTTTTTAATAAATAATTAAAACATCTCGATAATTCAACAAATATGTTAATCCAAGTGCTGAATCCTGAATACCATGTATTGATATCTTCTCATTTTATCAGTGTAACTGGATATTATTAAGTTCAAGTTAACTATAGATCTTATATATACACATTTTGTACAATGGTTTTAATATGAAAAATACAAAATTACTGATGTAGAATAAATATGGAGATCTTTAGGTATGCTATATGTAACTTTCAAGGAGAAACCTCTCATCAGTAGTATTAGAACCAAAACATAGGAAGTCCAAGATATGAACATAGCAAAAGAAGCACTCAAGTCCAAGCAAATTGAAATTGGAAGCTAAATCCAAGGACAGGAACAGCTGGAAATCCATCAGTCATTGTCATAGTTCTACGACGATAGAGGAATCTGTGGATGATGTTACAGTTTTTGTATAATAATTTTATTTTTCAGGTAATGGTTCATAGACATAGAAGAAGCAAAAGTGATTCACATTATATTCATTCTCCAGTGAGTAATAATTTTGGCCAGAGAATAATTTTATTCTTAAGGAAATGTACAAAAAAAAACAAAGCAAAACAGTTTTTACAACATAGTTTTTGAAAATATCATAAATCTGTGCGGATGATGTGATCGTATAAATATTGTTTTGGTAGCCAGATTGGAATAATTTGCAGATTAGTTTGAAAATATGTTTATGAAGCAACAAAACTTAAATGCATTGAATGCAAAATACAAAATTACCAATGTTGGCTAGTCGCACAGCGGATATTTGGTTTATTCCCAGTTGGTGTTTTTCCAGGTGGTCTACTCCCAGTCGGTCTGCTCCCATTTTGTCTTCTCCTAGTTCGTCTACTGTTAAAAAATGTTATTCCTATTTTGTCTACTTTAAAAACATGTTTAAATGTTTAAATTAATACGTGTTGTATTATTTATGTTAATTTTTTTGTAATAGATAAATTGCCTATAAGAAACCATACTTTTGAGTTCATTTGGAATGGCTTCATCCCTTCAAACTTGACAATTTCCTTTTTTTTTGTCTACAGTTCCACAACATAACAATTAAGAATTGATAAATGTTATGATTTTGTGGTTTTAGTTATGAATACCTACCATTAATTGTTTGTTTTCAATTTGAAAGAGGGCAACATGTATACTGATAATTATTAAGTTGTTTAATTTAAAAAAAATGTTTATAGGACAATATCACTTTCAAAAATGCATGACATTGATGGAAATGCTGAGAGGATATGAACAAAACATTCAGAAAAATAACTTTTAATAATTTTTTATCCAAAATGATTTAAAAAATTATATGATGTGAAATAAAGTTATATTCCATTCTTCTCTTTGGGAAAGCACTTAGCTTAATATAGTAGACCAAATGGGAACAATATATTTTTCAAAGTAGGCAAAATGTGAGTAGACCAACTGGGAATGATCAAATAGTAGACGAACTGGGAGTAGACAAACTGGGATGTTACCGGATATTTATTGTAATGACGATTGTCGATTTCTTTTTCATTTTTATTATTAAACTGTAGATCTAGTTCTATCAACAAACACCTGAACATTGTGTATTAAATACGAGTGGTGGTTGATGGTTTTTAACGTCCTACACAACAAATTGATGCTCTCAATCGGGCGGTCCTTGGTGGAACTTTGTGGTATTTATGTAAGTTGCACGTGTCGTTGGAATCTGGTTGGTAAAATTTGGTAGGAGGCTGGGTTGAGTTGTTGTAAGAATAGGGCAGCACGTCTCTAATATCCAAGGTAAAAAGACACATCATTGTATATTGGCTTCACACTAATTCTGTCAAGCAAGGTGAAGGCAATATACAAATATATAGATATAAAGCGCCCCCAGTACGGGAGGCCGAATGGGACATTTTTGTGTTTTTGTACTCGAAATTCAATTTTCTACGGACAAAAGTGAATTTTCTTCCGACTGTCATGAATAGAATTCCGTTCCTATACCTGTTGTGACCAACATCGATTGTGACTATACACCTGCTTTGACTACTGAGTAACACGACGGACGCCACTAGTGGAACAGGAGTTGCTTGCCCTTCCGGAGCACCTGAACTGACCCCAGGTTTTATTTTATTGGAGTTCATGTTGCTCTTGCCTTAGATCTCCATGTTGTCGTTGTAATATTTCATTAAAGTATTGTATATTGATAGTCATTGTATTGTTTATACACTGATGAAGTAGTTAGTCAATCATTCATGTGTACTTTAAAATTTCACATTCGGTTATGTATAAGGGTAAGATAATTTATATAAACCGATTGTTAAAAAAATTGGTAGTGTTTTAGAGTTAGACAAGAAACAGCCAATCAGCTAATAATTGAACTTCCTAAAAAAAATAAAATATCACCGGTTTTTTACTACAACGAGTAACACGACGGGGGTCACTAGTGGAGCAGCAGTTGCTCACCCATCCGGAACACCTGAACTCACCCTGGTTTTTGTAGGGCACGTGTTATTCAAGCTTTGGTTTTGAGTGTGGTGTTGTGTGTTCTGTGTTTGTCTGTCGTTTCATTTTGTTGGCCATTGTCTTTTCTGTCTTCCGATTTCTGTCTGCCCCTTTGGTATCTCCGAATTCCTTTTTGTTTAACAAAAATAAGTTCAGTTTAACAATATTTGTAGAATACTACAAATTAAAATTTTGTGATACAAAATTATCTTTCAGTGGACAAAAGTTAGTTTTGTCATGACAAAATTTAATTTTGTAACACAGACTTTAATTTTGTTACTTAATTTGAATATTGGGCGACAAAAGTCAATTTTTTATGCAAAAATAGTTTAATTTGGATTCTGTGCACTAATTTGCATACAAAACTGAGATTTTGCCACAAAATTCAATTTTGTGTTGAAAAAATTGAGTTTTGTTTAAACAGAGGTGAAAATTTAACACAAAAGTCAATTTTGTGTCACAAAAGTCATTTTTGTCCCAAAAGTTAATTTTATCTTTACACAATTCACAAAATTTTTGTAGACAAAATTCATTTTTGTGATGACAAAATAATTTCGTGTTTATTTTTGTGTACACAAAATTAATTTTTGTAAGATAAAATTGACTTTTGTGAGACAAAATCCAATTTTTTGAGACTTTGGTGAGACTCATGAAATTGAATTTGGCTAACTTAATTGAGTTTTATCTTACAAAATTTAATTTTGTCTTACAAAATTTAATTTTGTCTCACAAAATTGAATCTTGTCTCATACAATTGATTTTTGCGTTTTAATTTCCATATCAAGAAACAAAGTCAATTTTCTGTGCAGATAAGTTTATATTTGCATTCCTTTTTGACAAAATTGACTTTTGTCATGACAAAAATGAATTTTGTCATCACAAAATTGAAATTGTTATAAAAAAGTCTGATTTTGTTATGACAGAATTGAATTTTGTACAAAACCACAATAGTCCCGTACCCAGTCGCACACCGGATATTTATAGTACATGTACTAACAAATGAAGACGCATATGTAAGCCGTAACTTGGAGGTGTAATTGAGGCATATAAGGTCTTGATAATCCATGTTTTAGTGATTATAGTAAAATTATTAGAAGTGTTTGAGGGGTTCAGACGAACCCTCCGTTGAAACTAATTATATTCGCGATTCAGATTGATGTTCGAATATTAGAGTTGTAAAAAACTGGACTTTCTGAAATGCCAAAACAGTGCCAGGAAATGGCTCGATTGCACAATTTTGCCGTGGGTCGCTTAGTGAGTGGTCAAACCTGCCATTGAAAATTATGGCTACGGGGATGCACAAATGAATAACTTAAGACAAATCAATTGTACAGAAAAATGAGAGTGATTTCCGTTTTAAAAAGACAGCTTGGCGTGGACGGCAACTAGTGCCTTTTTAAAACCTTCTATATAGTATATATCGAACGAAATCCGAAAAATTAATATTCTTCTAAACTTCCTTAACATGCTTTATGAGGATATCCAAGACGAGTTTGACCGTGGAAGATTAAAAAAATATTGGGTTGCGGTCGTTCCGGCGTAATTTCTTCTTTTACAATGCGAAAAAGAGCTAGTCTTGTCTTAAGGAACGACCATTTGACTCTGAAAAGAAGGGGGTACGGTTTTTCACAAAAATAATATTCTGATGCCCAACTTAATGGAAAAAAATTCTTGACAACCGGTTTCCCCCTATATAGCGTAATGTTAAATTTTGAATTCGACTAATCGAGGGTCCCGACTTAAAAAGTATGTAAACATCCTAATATGGAAGTTGAATAAAATGACAGGCAATTTTAGAAACAAATTAAATCTAGGTGCTTTTATCCGACAGCAAAATGGCCGGATAATTTTTTGAAGTCCTAATAAAATTTCAAATGTAAGTTTTCTATATTGTCCAATTTCAATAGTTGTTTTCTTTGCATTCCTTATAACAAGCCACAAGCGTCATGACTTATCTTTTACTGTTATTAAGATACTTGGTAAAAAATTACCACGCCATCATTTTTGATTCTTTTCTCTTCAAATCCGATTTTGATGTTTTAATGGTTTTTATGAAAATGCAACAAAAGTTACTCCAAGCATTTTTGTAGCATTTACTGAATTTTGAATAAAGGGGTCAAGGGGTTAAATATGCGATTTTGAAGAGAAGTTTTTATTTTAATCCAATTTTGATGTTTTTTTGCATTTGATTCCTATCAATGAATCCGTGACCATTGTATATGCCTGTGATCCTTTTCTATAGTCTGTGACCAACTTCTATAGCTTATGGTCTTATTCTATAGCCTGTGATCATTTTAATACGCTCATTACCATTTTAATATGCCTATGACACTTTTCACTTGTCTGTGGCCATTTTTATATGCTTGTAACAATTTTGAATGGCTAATGACCCTTTTCTATAATCTGTGACCATTTTCAATGGCTTGTGACCCTTTTCGTTTGCCTATGACATATTTTATTATCTTTGACCATACCACATGACCATTTTATATCTCTGCGATCCCGTTAATACACCGTACCTGATATAAAACGTGTTTGGTCATTCTCTTGCACAGCCTGGGAGTTTAGGGGTTGAAAATATTAATGCTTTACACAGCAAGTTATGGTCTTATGTATTTATTTAATTTTATTCAACCATATGGTTTGCTGATTTGCTGAATTTGCTCAAATTAAAGCAGTGAAAATACAGGTAGGCTTCGAAAATGATTGCACTTATTAGTTGTTCTGCCGTCGGATTTGGCTTTCCATTTTGATTTGTTTGGATTTTCTTTCGCTATGTTTGGTTTGACCTCCTAATGAACAAATAATAAGAAATCCCTTTTCCCGGCAATTTTTTTTCAAAAACAGGCACACTGATCCATAAATTCTTTAAGGTTATTTTGTCCAAATTTAAAAGATCTCAAAAGGAATCATAAGTTTTTGAAGAGCTTATCAGGTTTATAGCACTCCATATTATTTGTGAATTTAATTATAAGTGTCGAAATGAAACTTTCACACAATGCAATCAACATTTGTTTTGGCAATTATTGTCACCATTAAACTGTATGGTAGAAATATCAATTAACTCAACAGTTGTTCTAATTGTACATAATATTATGTCAATAGTCGAACAAAAAACAAAACAAACCTGTTTCACATTTGTTCTGTGAACAACTGCGGGCTTTCCTTTTAAAGATGTAATGGATTAGTAGTGATTTTAAACATATGTCAGTTATATTGTGAACGTGTAACTATTTGTATTTGGTTGTGTTGAAAACAGAAGCAAAATAAATTTAATATAAAGATTGAGTATAAGTATTGATGT
>JAULBM010000021.1:3762276-3774577 GCA_032357055.1 Geukensia granosissima | reverse complement strand
TGATTTTTAAAAAATTCATATGAAAATAACCTGATGTCATTTTTAACAAACTTTTTTGTGTGGGTTTTTATCTGTACCATATGCCCTTATATGAGTACTGGCGTTATATATAAATATTTGAATAAAACCTACCTCTTTTCGATTTATATTTTGTCTGTGCCTGAACAGTATTGTGTCCACGATGAATAATGCTATTGTTTTTGGCAAAAGTGTGAAATTTGGCATTCAACTCTAGTTCATTACAATAATACTCCATATTCCCCTGTGTAAATTACAATAAAATGAAGATTAACAAATTTTCATTTTCTGTGACGATTTTACAGAAATCTTTTTGTTTATATACTTATTTATCTATCTATGTACTAATGTAAAAAATCTATATCATTCACAAGGAAATGGGAAAATGTATTCGTCTGTGATAAATTAACTTTTTAATTGAAAATATCATTCATATAAGGATAAAACACTATGTTTTGTAGAAAAAATGCCTAACAATCACGAACCAACTATTATTTCGGTAAATAACAATATGTGTATCGTACCTTCCTCACGTCACTCTTGGTGTCTGCTAGTTTCATTTGCTGAGTGAATTTATCCACAGAACCAATATTAGTCTGAAATCAAAAATTCAATTACAGATTATCCCGTCATGCATTTCAACTATTATCATTCGTTCAGAATATTTATTTCTTGTGTATGTCAGTTTTATAAAAAGGTACATTTTTATTGGACAAGAAATTTCTAAAACATTTGACAGGCGATCATGTTTTCAGTGAATCAAAATTATATGTTATAGGTTAATAAGTGAACAAGTGTAATTCAGTTTGCAACTTTTCACAATAAAAATGGATCTTTCATTGTAGATTGGCGTTGTAAGAATTAAACAAGATGTTCGCTTGCTCCGCTGAGAAAGTGTTATTATCATAGTACAATACCATATCACAGATTAACTAAAACAGAATTGAAATGGGAAATGTAGTGGGTGTCTTCATTTAATCAGGCGAAAACTTCTAACCCTTCCAACCAATCTGATTATATCTAGGTTTTGATGAGGTCTGCATTAAATAAACGTTCGCTTATAGTTATATGTGTATAAATTATGTCTTTATAAGATCCCCCCCTTGTTCTTTTATTTCATTTTGGTAAAATTATCTAACCAGTTTTTGCTTAAAAATTGGTGACAAAGCAGTTTTTGCTAAGACATGTAAGAAGACTATTTTTGCATAGGATTCAATTTTTACATCTGTGGTGTTCACATTTTTGCCTTTTGTACCCTGTATTTCAATAATAATTCAGCTTTGTAAACATCAACCACCAGAATATTTAAATATTTAAGACAAAGGCACATTTGTAAATGCCATATTATGAGATATTCTTACAGATTTTGGTGCAGTTGACGATGATATCAGTATAGTGACTGTGGCTACCAAAGATTTCATATGTGCCGGGTTTGTCAGCATAGAACCGATTGACTCACACAAAGACTGAAAAGAAATAAGACGAGATCAGGACAGATAATAAAAACCCAGTTAAATCCCTAGAGGGATACAAATTTAACAGATACACGTTTTCTGAACAACGGCAATGCACTAGCAGAAATATATGCAATTTATCACAGTGGATATCTGTTTTGCTAACAACACTACAAAGGACAACAATTGTGGTTGTTTACATATTTTGTAACATATCTAAGATATCATAATTATTAATTTATAATAAAAGTAACCAGTATATTGAAATCATATATTAATTACTATTTCCATGCATTTGCATTATAACTGACTTAATTATCAACAATAAATATAAAAATTTCAAAAGAGAATGTGCAATTATGTCTAATTAAATCTTACAGCAAATCCATTGGCAAGTATGTCTGTATGCTCACATTCTGCTGGATAAAGGTCTTTGTCGGGGGAATAAAAGATGGAATAAAACACCTGAAAAAATAAAATTTCATCATTTTTTGTAAAAATTGCTATCAGAGCTGAAACAATGATTTACAAATATATACCTTGTTCTAGTAATACTATCGTTTTGTACAATTAAATATATGCCTTTAACATGTTTAAAATACAAGTGATTTTAAACACATTTTCTAAATAACCAATGTGAATAATAACACAACGGAATAACGAAAAATGTTCATACACGGATACTTGGTTTTTCTCAAGAAGCTAAAATCATTACGTTTACAAAATGTATAAAATAATTCATAAATACCTCTAGGAATGGCAAAACAGCATCCAATATAAAGAATATATTGCCATGTAATATCTCCTTAGGATCATGCTCGTCCGCCACAAAGCTGAAATTATATTATCACATTTAAACATATATAGTAATTAAATGTTAAATCTTCACGAAATCACATAGATAATAAAATCGTTTTCCAAAAAGGCACAAATGACAAGAATGCACCGTTTTATTTGATCTTGTTTTTTTAGTTGATAAAAAATGATTTAAACTGTTTATATTTGAAAACACATATTTTATGATATTGCTTGCATAAATGTGTTATCCGCGATCTATTATTTGATTCAAGGTACTTTTACCTATTATCTGGAGGTTCTTTCAACAAACTGAGTGTTCTCTCTGAATTTCGAGACATAGCCTCTGATATTTGATAAATAGATGCTGCTACTGCTGCAATAAACTCCCAGAGGTCTCTGCAAAAAGAATAAAAATAAACGATTTGCAAACTGTTTTACAATTTTTTCAAATATTTGCAAATAAGTCGTAGTTAGTAGTAGGAAAAAAGATGAATTTAATGTCTTATCACCTAAAATATGTATTTCGTAAAATTCGACATAACTATAAACATTTTGGTTATTTGCTTTAAGACAATTCATTTTCGCTAACCTAGGTATAAAATTATTTCAACATTGTCTTACTTCACGATAGTATCTTATAAGTCCAGTGTAGGATACCAGTGTGACTTGGAAAGAAACTAAAAGATAAAACGAAAAGAAAAGAAACAAAGGCTTGGAATCCACGAAATCCTTTACAAAACAGGAGGGGATCAGGTGAGCTAGAAGGGTAAGCATAAGTGATTCTTACTTGTCGTGTTGTAGATCGGCTCCACCACTCTCTACCAGATTTCCTACTGGCTTCATATATACCCATATCATAAATTTCACAAACGGTTTCTTTAGATTATTGTCTATTGATATATGATTCATCACCCACAGTAAGTCCTGTACTGGTAAAATTGTCTGACACAAAGACTCAATGAATTTATTTTCGCCCTACAAAGTACAAATGTCTTTATAAGAAGATGATTATTATATTTTTTAGTCAAATCAATAAGTAAAAAACTGAAATTTGCGAAGATTTTCATATTCATTTTTTGTTTGCCACAACCAAATTCATTACAAGAGGTTGTGGTTCTGATGTTAATAAATCAGCCTTCTCCATACCCTGGTATGAGCAAAGCTATTGCAGCCATATGAATTAGATGAAGCTGGTGACCTTAGATATGCAGGGACTGCTTATTTCCTGCCTATCCTTCTGGACCAGTTGAGTTCATCCCCATTTTTATTGGTGTCTACATCGCTCAGATAAATGTGCGTTTAAATTTTTTGCGTTAAGTCTGACCCTTCAGTTTCCTCCCGCTTTATTTAACAATAAATTGTGATAATCTACACAGTTTTTAAAATACGAGTTCGTCCTCTTTGCAAGGCAGACTATAATCTAAGATGTCTTTACTTTTAGTCTTGTAAAACTGTTTACTTCCACAGCCCGTAATGATACCTGTAGAAGTTTAAATTTGACTGTCATTTGGTGGATGGCTGTCTCATGGACAACCGTGCCGCATCACTAATTTTTATATTTACCTCTGCACAAGTCGCCAGGAGATCCACAAGTCTAACATAATACGCAAGATGTCCCTTTTCTTTTTTATTAGTGAGAATCTCTTCTCTTATATCACGTGGCTGGTCTAAAACATATGCAGCTTTTCTATAGTTTTGCATTATATACTTCATAACAAGGGCCTGATTACGTTTGATTGTTAGATCAAGTCCGTCCACTTTTACAAGAACATTTAAAAGTTCTAAAAATTCTGGCGCTTCATGTTGGTGCTCTGCAGCTAACAGTACGATCTTCTGAATCTGTTTGGATGAAACCTTCAAACAAGTTGTCTGGTTAGCCACAAAAAGCTGAAATTATAAACATTGAATTTTATAACCGTCTTGACTTCATGACCGATAATGGTTTGAACGATTATAGTAATTTAGCAATACAAAAGCAACTAATATGAAGGTAATGAAACTCAATTTTTATGATCAAGTTCAAGAGGTACTTCTATCCAACGTGCATTATTAGAGCATAAATAAAGACTTCAAATAAGAAATTAATTGAAGTTCAAATATCCAAACTTAATATTATAGTATAGAAATAATAATACAAAAGAAACAAAACACGTTCTGACTGTAAAAAATGAACCCGGACTTACCTCCTTTAACGCCAGTGCCAAGTCCGACGGTACTATTTGTACGGATAAAAGAGTATCCAGATGATGAAACAGTTTTTCCTGAACTTCTTTATTTTCTCTTGCAAGAAGTTTCATCAACCACAGTGTTTTGGAAAATACCTTTTTCATGCCCTGATATTGCTGTTCCTAAACAACAGAATATATATATATTGCTAATATTTATTCAATCATTTCAATTCATAAAGCAGGCACTGATTCCAATTCTAATATTAAGACTAAATGATGTCTTGCAGTAAAATCTAAAAAAGCAAATACCTATTACTTACCACTAACTTGGTGTCTATTTCTTGAGAAAGTATATCTAAGACGATCGCAAGAATACCTGAAATAAAAACCAAAATTGTTACTCTTATTTAAACAAAGTTTACACATTAATTTTGTGCTTTCTAGAATGTCTAAGGAATTATCCATGTCAATCACTTTGCAAATACAATGAAATGTTAATGTTATATATGCTCTGTTTGCTCAGAAACAAGTGACTTACAACGAATTGTAGAATGAGTACATAACTATATATAACTTGGTTAGTACTCACCATGGCTTATTAAAATGTTTTGATTCATAAAATGTGGCTCCTGTGGTGTTTTTGGCAAATGACAAAATCTGAAATGAAAATAATCAATTCATTTAAGCTTTTGAAGAAAGACAACCAGATTTTATTGAAAATATCATAAAATCAGAACAATGGTTGCATTGAATGTGAAGGATGGTAAATGTTGGTTTTGGCATTTGTGTAAAGATATATCTAAATCAAAGAAAGGTCTAAAAACTTGAAGTGCTTCCTAAAAGTATTCGCGATTTCGTAAATGGATATAAATAAGAAAATAACAAAGAGGATTTTTTGACTTTGTTTTATAAACAAGACATTCCTCGGAGCTTGTGTTGCTCATCTGACTGAGTTCATAATGATCCTTATCAGCATAGCTTTTTCGTGGACAAAAAGAACCATCAACGTTTGGTTTTAATTGGCTACACAATTTCAATCATTACATTTAAGAGACATTTACATAAAGACTTATGTTAAAACAAGTTCCACAAATCAATCATCTTGGAAAGGCGATTTGGTATGCTGGACTCAATTTTGATAGACAATCAAATAAAAAGCATTTCACCGAAGTTTCATTGTAATTGTTCGGTGGTTTTAAACAATAAAATTTGAACTTAATTTCTAATAGAGGCAGATGTGAAACTAAGTTCGCCTTTACAGACATTTATGGTTGGCAGGCGGGACAGAATTTCGGTAAGAGGCGTCTACGGACCTGGCAAATTTAGATTTGTATGGTAACGATTTTCGAATTCCCCGTCCACCTGTTTTTCTAATTCTTATTGTAAGTAGGCTCGGAAGGCAGGTACAATTGTGGTAGAGGACAACTTGAGTTTTGTTACAATCGGCTTGGAGAAGGGTTTTACAAATATAACAGGCCTTTGTCTATTTAAGTAACGGAGGCCATCTTGGCTGACCATCGGATATTTTGTAATTGTGGACAGAAAACTGACAACGTTGTGCAATAGCACAGACGCCAAGTGACAGTAAAAACTTTCTTGGCCTTTTGGGTTAGGTTTGCTTAAATGACAGCTTATTTATGATTTCGTGATAAAAAGCCCTTACAGGAGGAACAAAACTCCTGTATTGCTTTTACATTTTTCGTAACATTTTGATTTCACAAAAAGTTTCCGTTTTCCCCCAAAATCACCATACTACTAATATGATTGTGATTGCCGTTACCGCACTAGAAAATTATATTAATACTTAAATATCAGAGGAAACTTACTCAGCAAGTTCATCGAGTATTTCTCCCATGAGCAGAATTTGATGATCATTTAACTTTTGTCTGGCCAGTCTTCTAAGGACAGGCAAACTGCGTTGTAGTTCACGATGTACTCTTGCCGAATCTTGTGTAAGTAGAATCTATGAAATTGTCATTCAATTATTTCAATATTTCTACAAAAGTTTGACGGATCTCACCAAAACTCAGTTAAGCTGCAGAATTGTAATATGAAAGAGGTAGTGTTTTCCCTTCTTACGTTGAAAAATATCAAGTACAGTAATGCCATGTTTTGTTATTATTGTATAAGGAATTCGAAGATACCAAAGGGGCAGACATAAATCGTTAAGTCGGAAGACAGACTAGACCATGGCCAACAAAATGAAACGAAAGACAAACATAGTAAACACAACACTACACTGAAAACTAAAGCTGGAGTAACACGAACCCTACAAAAACCAGGGTGAGTTCAGTTGCTCCGGAAGGGTAGGCAACTCCTGCTCCACTAGTGGCACCCGTCGTGTTACTCAGTAGTAAAAGCCGGTGAAGAGTCACAACCGATGTTAGTCACAACCGGTATAGCAATGTATTTGTATTCATAACAGTCGGAAGATATACATTGTCATCTGTGAAATGGATATTTCGTACCGGTCAACCAAGTCATGATGGCGAAAGAAAAACTTTCGGAGTGATGACTCTATTCTTTCCCTGAGAAACCCTTGTTATCTTTCAATTCATTGTCAGTGCTTATTGCTTTGCTCCATTTTACAAGTTTTTGATTTACTTCGTCATCATGTTTATGAATACTTCATCACTGAAAATATTACATTACCATTACAGTTGTAATTTTTCACTCCGGAACTGTTTTTATTCACTTTTGAAGAGTTTCTTTTATTTGTTACAAATTTTATTTAAAGGGATGAATAGATTGCTGTATTCCAGCTTTTATTCTATATTTCTACTTTTATAAAATAGAGAAAACGTAAGTGAACTAAACGAATGATTTTCTGTTTTAGAACATTTTGGACGAAGCCACTGATCCTTGGGGTATTCAAGTTGAAAGGGTTGAGATGTAAGTCGAGTGAAGACTCCTAAGATTGAAATCAAAATCTGTTCAGCGCGCGATCCCAAAATTAAGACTTTGAATAATAGTCAAAACAAATGAGCATCAAATCCTTCAAACTACAGGGTTGCATCCAGACACACTCTTAAAATATAGTTTGACTTCAAAGATAATAAATATATTTTAAGAAATCTTTTCTTCTGTGTCCTAGCTTAACAGCGTATGTTAATTGTAATACATTTAACCAGTTAATGCCTTTTGGTATGTACCATTTAACTTTCTAAAGTCGGGTAAGGAGGGAGGGGTGGGATAAAAGTCGGAAAATAAAATCGTTGCACCTTAAAATAATCTTGCCTAACATTTAGCTTTTAAACGGTAATATCTGATCAAGATACAGACTTCCTTAGACCAAATCAAAAAGTTTTTGCCTTAACTTCGTTATTTTGATAAGACCACAACAGTAAGAAGGTCGAATTGCGGGCAAAAAGTCGTCTCACAAATTACTTCAAAAATATATCTAGTTAAAATATGAGCTAATTTATGCGCTTTTAATTAAATAACCTTGTTATTTTCAGAAAAGACGTTCGATTACCAAAACAATTACAGAGGGCGATGGCTGCGGAAGCGGAAGCTGCCAGGGAAGCACGTGCAAAGGTATTGTTTATTTGAAAAGTATTTTTTGACTTTCACCACTGATATAAGTACAACTTAAGAAGATAATTCCCCAAAACTGTCACTATGTCAAGTCTTATTTTATTTTAAATTTAAATTATATAGCAAATGGATAGTCCTTCTTTGATGGAGGGCGTTTTGCAATAAAGAAAGGTAATTTACCATTCACGTTCTATCATGTTTATAGAAACAACAAAACTTAAGTTATGACGCTTCATCCTTTTCTTCAGTTTAATCGCGAAAATAAAAAAAAACGATACATTTTTACAACTGGCAATGTTTCACTTAGAAGCTTTGCATGTTTTTGTTAAACTTGATCAAATGTTACATTTAGATTTGTCACTTTGTCTCATCGCAAAATACAATTCAAAATTTACATCACGAAAAGTGTGTTACTATACATCGCAAATGCATAAGGCTATCAGATATTGGGCGACACCCAGCAAAAATCTGATTGAAATGTTAGTCAAGGGATTCTGTGATTTCTTGTCTAACACTTGAGTATTACCCACATTATGTGCAGAAAAATCGTTGAAGAAGAACATTATTGTAGTATTAAAATATGTATATGTGTATTTCATGGAATGCTCATCAAATCTCAAGAAGATGATAAATATTCAAAATCTACTTAAGGTCCCCACAAGACTTCAGCAAATCTGAAAATATATCCCTTTGTGAAAAGCTTTTATTGACAAGTGTACAATTAAAATAAATTTGTTTTCATTACTGTAATAAACCTAAAAACATAATGGTAAACTTTCGGCGTTTTGGTTCTAATTCTTGAATTGTACATAAATCATTACTAAATTCTACATATTTATTCAGCCATGGTAATTAAGAAACCATAGAGTCAATACCTCTGCTGGTGGATCATGTCCCCGAGGGTAATCACCAGCCCAGTTGTCAGAAATGTCTGACATATTTATCAAACAATGTTTCATAAATTTGCTGCATTTGTTAAAATTCTAAAGCATTGAATATACGCAAAGCCCTCGAAAAGTATTGCTTTTAGAAGTTTTCCCTTCAACAGGACGTGTCTTCTTATTTCGCTTTGTTTGGCTTTGAGTGCTTTCTGTTATGTTTGAATCTTGGATTTCCTTAGTTTTGGTTTTAATGCTACTGAGGATAGGTGACTCCTTGAAAAGAACATTTATATACCATAATTCTCCAGATTTATTCAACATTGGTAATTTTTTATTTTTACACCTTTTCAAACTGTAGAATTTTTCATATTTGATTAAGTGGTGTTTCGATAAAACAAAGCGTTAGAACATTTGCTGATGTAGAGAAAGGTTGATTTTCACTGACAAAAGAGGGGTTGATTGTGTAATTTTTTTTCTTGAGAACATTTTTATCCGTTTTGGCAGTAAAATTTTAGACAGGCAATGATCACATACTGTGCTCCTTTAAAAACATATTTCTGGATCTCTGTTTATGGTTAAACTTCATTAGAATTCTTCCTAATCTTATTCATATCTTTTAGCGCTACCTTTATATGTTATCGTTGAATCAAGATTAATCAAACGGAATTTACCTTGAATAAAACTAATATCAATAGCCTTAATTTTCTTTTTTGGATTTAAATGTTTCTATGTATGTAAGTTTCACATATATGTTTAAATTTGCATATGCCAACATTAAATATGCATTTCAGAGATTGACCTCACATAAGTATATTTTGAAAGGTTTAATTAACACCACGATTTCTCTATTTCAATTGTTAATTTTCTCTTTCTTGGCGGGGGCTTTTCTCTTTCGCTCCTTTATACAGTGTATATATCTCTCGACTCGTTCGTTATGTCAGTGTTTGTAGCGACATTTCAGAATTTCTTTATAGCCCTTTCCGAAAACCATATCCGGAAGATAGTGAAACTAAAATGTATCATTCTGTTTCCCGACTTCCGGGAAGTATGATGAAAAGTTTCCATATAAATTACCGCTTAAACGTGCATCAATTCCTGTCAAGAATAAATAGTTAAAGCATTTATTTTAAACTTTTATGAAATAATATGTGAAGTGTAAATACCTTAACTACTTCTTGTATTCGTAGAAATCAAATGCTTTAAAGATAAAGTACAGAGAAAAGTCGGAATTTTTGTTATTGCTCACTCTTACGTCGAAGTGATGCAAAAAAACTAATTGTAATAATAATAATAATAATAATAATAATAAAGGGGATCGGCTCTTAGAAAATCTTAATGTTTAAACCAAACTCGGACTTCCGGAAATACGTTTTCGGTAAGGACTATAACTGACAAATTATTGAGTTGACATTCGGTTACCATAGATTAGTAAACATTTACCAAGTTTTTTTATAAGAATAACGATTCGGTATAAAAGTTTAGATATACTTGCCATGGTAAATAAATTTCGTAAGTTTTAAATAGCGCACGTGGTCTTCAAAGTCATTGAAATATCGTCAGAGTATTATTGTAAAATCTTTAAATATGGTTTGTGTTGGTTCTTAAATTGGCTTTCTCGTAAATAGCTTACTATTATAAGTTTTTATTCTAATTAAAAATTTCCTCCTTCCTTGGCATTTGTATGTTTTATTTGACTCGTTTTGCTATTTTTACGAAATCCATTTGGTCGTGTTTTGATTGATGTCGAAGTTTTAAAAAATGATTTCTTTATCAGTTGCATTAAAAATAGTTGTCTTATCAGTTGCTTTTGGATATTGAACTAACAGACAGTAACTGTAAGTACTACGTCGCGGTTCGTACATTTCATGTATCTTGTTATAATTTTCCATGCTCAATTTTGTATTTGCAGGTTATATCAGCAGAAGGGGAACAAAGGGCATCCGTTGCAATGAAGGAGGCTGCTGACATAATGGCACAATCACCAGAAGCAATTCAGCTGCGTTATCTTCAAACTCTCGCCAGTATCTCAACTGAACGAGAATCTACTATCATATTTCCGCTCCCAATAGATACACCTGCTTCTTAACTTTGATGGTTTTTCTTGAAATAATATTGTCGAGAATAGTTATGAAACAAAGGATGTAATTTTTACCTGATATCTGCAAAATAATTCAAGCAAGAATTCAAAAATAAAACATGTTTATATGTAGATGTTTGTTTTGTTTGCGACATGCTAAAAATACGTAGAAATTTCTTAATAGTGTCAATTTTAACTAATTCGTGGGTAAAAAGGACTCTATGAAAATTAACCACCAACCAGCGGTTCATAACAAAACTTTTTTTCAGACAAATATTTTCCATTTTAAATTATTGTGAATTTGTTCACTTTATTATTTGCATACTTTTTATCTTCACCAGTGTTTCGATTTTCGGTAGTCAGTACTTCTTTCCCAACAAAATATCATGTTGTACTGGTAATTGATTGACAGAGATGTATGAACAAATGTGAAGGGTCTAAAATACATTAACCACAACGACATGCTCAAAACAAACAAAATGGGAAAACATAAACAAAAAGTATGGAAGCTAGGATTCAGAAACCAGCAATAAGGCCAAATGACTTGTAATTTGCAATCATAAAATTTGACGTTTGATTACAGATAAAATCATTTTTCGTTTATGGGTGGAGGGTCTAAATTGATGCATGTTGGCATAATAATAAACATAATGCACCCTAAGTCTACCTGTGTATCCCAGCCCATTATCAAAATTCCGAAACCTTTGGCACAATCTACATTTCATGTGCAATTATTGAGTCAAGTTCAACCGAGATCAAGTATGTTGGTTATTGGTTATTGGCTATTGGTTTTTCAAAAAAAGTTGTTTCATGATAAAGTAATTACAAATTCTATGACCACGACTTTTTCTCGGTCCCCAAAGACGCTATTGAAAATCAGAAACCTTCAATACAGTCTAGCAAAGAATGTTATCAAGTTTTATTTTTCTGTGTCTACATGTTGCTGAGATTATTATCGCCTTTACTCACGAACGTACGTACGCCGAATAGTAAAGAATTAACCTTCTTGCTTAGCAAGACATATTTACCATTGAATGCTCACATTTTTTGGCAGAATATTTCAAAACATGTTCGTTATCACCCTATGTACAAATTTTTTTTTTATAAAATGCGTTTTCATTTTTAAGCTATGTTATGAGAATTTTCCATGCGCAGCTTACTTATGAACATGGTTTTGATAGCATTTTGCACACATTCAAGGCAAAAATTAAGCAGACTTAAATTAGAACCACTTGAACCAGGGGAAAATCAGAAGAGTACGTTATCAACAATATTAATATGAAATCAAATGTAAACTAGAGGCTCAGAAGGCTGAGCCTGTATCGCTCACCTGGAATTGAGACAAACAGAAACGAAATATGCCTATAG
>JAULBM010000021.1:3743746-3757583 GCA_032357055.1 Geukensia granosissima | reverse complement strand
TGATTTGGTTGACCGGTACGAAATATCCATTTCACAGATGACAATGGATATCTTCCGACTGTCATGAATACAAACCCATTCCTATACCGGTTGTGACTAACATCGATTGTGACTAAACACCGGCTTTGACTACTGAGTAAAACGACGGGTGCCACTAGTGGAGCGGGAGTTGCCTACCTTTCCGGAGCACCTGAACTCACCCTGGTTTTGTAGGGTTCGTGTTACTCCAGCTTTAGTTGTCAGTGTGGTGTTGTGTGTTCTATATTTGCCTTTCGTTTCATTTCGTTGGCCATGGTCTTGTCTGTCTTCCGACTTAATGATTTCTGTCTGCCCCTTTGGTATCTTTGAATTCCTTTACTTGTTGTGGTAGTTCCTACTACGTGTATTTTAATGATAATTATGGTTGTTAAGGTTTTCTGCAGATAAATTGGACGAATTCTTGTGTGTTTGATCCTCTTTATCTGTTACTCCTCTGCATTTGATGCAGAGAAGTATTCTGATCAAACACGTTTGATTCTCGTAATCCCCTGATATTTACTCATTTGGAGCATCTGCTTCTACTTATAATTTGAAGAAAAGATTATCATTCCCGATTCCACTACTGTTTTGTAAAGGAGTCTGTGAATTTATTTTCATTTTATCTTTGTTTCAAATTTTTCCTTTCTTGGACTATGCACTTTTGATCTCTCACATAGATATTCTACATGCACTTTTGATCTCTCACATAGATATTCTACATGCAATTTTGATCTCTCACATAGATATTCTACATTCACTTTTGATCTTCACATAGATATTCTACATGCAATTTTGATCTCTCACATAGATATTCTACATGCAATTTTGATCTCTCACATAGATATTCTACATGCAATTTTGATCTTCACATAGATATTCTACACTGGAGTAGTATAAGCTTTGGTTCTTATTCTGATTGTGACTGATTTGCCTGGTCAGTTTATGAACACCAACTCGTATTCTACTCCTGGCCTATTTATATTTATATTCTTATGAATTCGTTTTTTGTACAATGAAACTCATTCAAAGCAATTACATATGTTCCACGTTTACAAACATAATATAAAATAAAAAGTAAAAACATTTAAATCTGGATAAATCAATATTCTAGATCTGAATTATACAATTGATAAGTATTTTGACGTGAATCAGAAGTAAAATGGAAACCCATTTTACCAGGACCTTCACGTTTATTCTCAATGCCTCGATTCTGCTGTTCATAAGTACGAGCTTCCTTCTATGCACTTGTTGCACTGTACTAAGGTGTCATTAATTGTGCTACTTTTACCTACGCGATGCTAAGATACTCCATCATCCATTAACTAAGTAAGTAAAACACAAAAGAAAATCAAAACAGTTTTATTATAAACATTACAAACATATAACAATTAACATAAGTAATCAACCATGACTTCAATGCTTTTGGGAAATCAAAATGAAAAGGACGGAATATGGAATATAAACATGTTATACAACAACTAGCATATGCAACGGTCTACAACAGTCTCTCCTTACATTCTAATATAAATACCCTTTATCGTCATAAAGAAATGATAAGCAACACTCGTTTGACGTTAAAAGAAATCTATATTGCTGTTCTCAGCTCGACACATGTTGATAACAAAGTTACAAAAAGTTTAGGTGCGTTATCCAATGAAACCTGACTTTAACGTCTTTGCGTTTTTACAACCCCAAATCAAACCTAGAAAGCGCAAGGATATATATTTTACGTAGTGCTGTCCTCAATTTAGACTTAATCGATAGATTTTAACTCGGTATAATGACATTAAAGAATGTGCAAATAACCCATTGCCTCAAATTTTGATATTCTTTTTATCTTTTAAGGATTGTAAAATTTATTCTAAACCATTACAAAAACGAACGTTACAGCGAGGCAACTGTTTCATATGTTGGAACTTCTAAACATAAAATGTGCACTATTTGGTGATTTTACCGTTTTAGAAATTTTGTTTACATATTTTCGATCTTGGAAGAAATTTGATATTTTCCTAATGGAAATTATTCTGCAAGGAATTCAAAAATACCAAAGGGCAGCAATCATATACCAATATCATAACTTTAATTAAAAAAGGCAGATCAGCAACGCCGATGTATGTTGTTGGCAATAAAACATCTTAACTATGAATGTAACAATTAATAGATTTTTTCTCAGCCAGAATACATTTTTCTAATGCTAGATTTTTATTTTTTCTAAGAAATACAACGTCTTTGGAGTGTAAACGAGTGTTGCATATTACAGAATCTACATTGTATACAATAATTAATAGTAAGAAGTATAAAATGGCAAGTCATTCGCATTTAGCACTATATATATAGACAATGTTGCTGTGAAGATTTGCTTTTAAGTTGACACATGTGATGTGCTTGGTATATCTTTATCATTACATGTATTCTTGATCATAAATTAAAAAGAAAATATTATTGCTTTATTTCAACTCAATGTCCTGATGGAAAGATAAAAAGTCCTGAAATAATTAAATAAGAATGCCTTATATGTGTTTGAAATTATCTGTAGCGTCAATGCATGGATTATACCTATACTAATATATATATATACCATGTTCTAAAACACTGAAAAAATATGACATGAGGATTGCTAATATCTTTTCCTTAAACGTTACAAAATTATTTTTTACATTATATTCAGTTCTGTACACGATAATGTGTCAAAGAAAAATATAGTAATTTGGACACTTTTTAGCTTAAACAAACATGATCATCGCATTTGGCACATACATGCTCATAATACGAATCTTAACTTACTCTATAGATAATCATATTATTAGAAGAAAAACAAAAGTTTCATCCAGGCAACAATGTTAGAAATTATTTTACATTTTTTTATCTTATTTTTGAATTTGATGAGTACCTTTAAGATTTAACGAGTATTCAAAACTAGTCACAAAACCATAATGACTGGAATAACTATTGACAATGACTGCTTAGTTATCAGATTAATGTCCACATAAAACAGATCTCAGTATTTTGAATTACGAAACTTAACATATCAATAGAACTAGAAAAATAGCATCATTGCTATACGAATCTGCTAGTCCATATTAAATAAGATTTTTTACTTGGACATTATGCAAGAATGTTGACAATTGTTTGTCGCCTGAGTTATACAAATATCAGCGCATTTTATTACTTTTATATCTCTGAAATGGAGTTTTCCATAGCTTTTTAAGGCTTAGACACTTGGAATATGCAGTTAAATGATAGAACTATCATTTTAATACCGATTTTAAGGAATTAAACAGAATTTTTTTATTGCGAAATAGATAGAGGAAACATAATGAGAGAAATAATGAGGACTTGGTGATTGCGCAGGTGTGTGTTTTATACAAATCAATATGTACTAAAATATAACAGAATAATATATTCATCATGATAAAATCATGTTTTGGCAAAAAAATTTCATTTATATCGAAAAATATGATATTATATTAATAACAGTTGTCCATATTGTTAATCACTAAATCAGCAATTCAACTCAAAACGTTACAAGTAGTCAACAATTGATTTTTATCATCACCATAACAACCAACAACATCATCTTTTTCAAATCCAATTTTCAGACAATGTTATTTTAAGATAAATATTAAGTACTAAATGGGAAGTTAATTTTATCCATATAAAATTAACATTACATATATATTCTTTCTGTAATAAAAAAACTGCCAGTTCGAAGTCAAGTGTTTTTACAGATATCACCAGTCTTTGATGAGCTTCAACACAGTTGAAATTTATTTCACAATATTGTTCGGCCTTAGCTTTTCTTGTCCTTTTCTTCTTGATTACCCTAAATTCAAAATTAATTTGAAACTCAGATAAAAAGAATAGAGAACATGACATCAAAAACAGGATAAATATCTTAAATCATGATAGATGATACAACCAACTTGTTCACAGTGTATCTTATCTGTTTTGAATAATTTGGTCTTTTCGTATCTCTGAATTTGAAAGAGTTGTCTCCCATTTGGGTCGGTTTTTGATTTAGTTGTAAATGTGAAATTCAGGTTTTTATTTTTTTCGATTTTCTTTCAGCTATAAATTTAATGCAAAAACCTAGCTTTTTGTTTATTATTCCAATGCACATAAGGCTTATTTTTTCTCTTGTTAAATATAAGGGATTTTTGCGAAAAAAGCAGTATTTATGATTTTTCCCACATTTCAGTTTTATTAAACATACCGTTGCGCATGGGAGAAAACTATTACAAAAACATACAAATTAAGGATGCATCCCGGGTAACGAAAATTGGAAATATTGCAGACTAAATAGGTTTCAACTGTTATATTAACGGGAAATACATCACGATGTTAGTACCAAAAGCTTGATAGATCTTTCACTGTATCACATATATTAGTAGTTGAAATAGGATATGCGTTAACTGACTAAGTGATATAACGTGTCATCAATACACAACAAACTCAACATTTTATCACAACATCGACGTATACACATTATAATAATTACAGAACAAAGTAATAATAAGGTAAAAGACATGTTACAGTTTTAAAGATCTTAAATAAGTGTTAATTGTTTCATTTTAGTAAGAAAATTATAATGTTTACTAAAACCTCGTTGATATGAAAATGAAAATTATGTAACAACGGCGATATTCTGTTTCATTCGTTTTTCAAAGCAAGTTTTGTGTTGACTGTCACACGCTTTATTATTACCTGTTCTTTCATACTTTCATATCTGTCTCGAGCTGCTCTTAAAGGTTCTACCATTGTTTCATCTAAAACTGGAAATAACTGTAAAAAAGTATGTATAATCTAGTGTTATCCTTTGACATATGAAAACTCCACTTTAATGACCAAAAACGTTTGATAAATTTTCGCTTTTAAACTCAAGCGTATTATGGTTCATGGCATTTAAGTTTTTCCGTAGTAGAAAACCTAGGCGAAAATCCGAAACCTACAGTCCAAAACACTAATTGATATCTGAATATAAACTAGCAGTACCTGTATGAAAGTAATTAGTTTACGACTGCATCCCAAAAGGGGTAGGCGTAAAAACTAGTTTGCGTAGAGCAAAGGTACACGTACCAATAAGTTTGGTACGCCTTTCTCAGTGATAAGAAAACCAGTTGGTATACGTACCCTGTATCATACGTAACTTGATACATGCACCATTACCGTACGCTTTTCAACACTTACTAGAGATAAATTACTAAGAACGAAACTAACCATGGAATGCAAAACTCGACCATTTTTTTACTTTATTACCTTATGATAGATTAATTGGTTATTTTGGATTACTTAAATATTCTTACTGTAATATTTTATTTGGTCTCTTAATATACAATCATTTATTTTCATTACGCATGTATATCATATTTTAAATCAATCAATAATTCTTTGTAATACTTGTTGCAATTTATACATTTGATATTCACCTTCCCAGTCCAACGACTTAGCCTTTCATAGGCCAATTAGTGAGAGGAAAGAATAGTTTGACTAACACCGAAAGGAAAAAAATCTGAAGTAAGGTTTTCTCTATATAACGTAACACAAAATTAGAAGAAAAACTGTTGCAAAGTGTTCATAAAGGAGGAAAAATTTTTCGACAAAATATGTTTTGACACAAAAAGCATAGTCCCTCCCCTTGCAAGATAAATGGTCGGTCCCTAATATAAAAAAAGACCACAAAAAGTTGTATCCCCATAGCTTTTTTCTTAATATGCACTTGATTTTTTCAACCGGCAGCTTAGCTTCCATTCTGTTTAATTTCTAACAAATGGATTTTGTCTAATATGGGTAATTTTTTCAGTGATAATTCGTGTCGTTGTTCTGCAACAACTTAAGAAATAAATAACCCAAAGTTTGTAAATATAATGCACGATGTTTCTCTTCATATCAATACTGAACTATTACTGAAACGATTAACTGTTATTGACAGCATGTGAACAGGTGTTCATCGTGCGTTCGTAGGACTCGTATGTTTACACGAAAGAAACCGGAAAAATACAATACTGAGAAAATTATTGTTTATTTAATTTGAACTTTTGCAAAAACACGAATGCTTTAGACATTTAAATATCGAATTTGCCAGTTTATTTAATATCATTATCTCCGTTTTTACATCCATTAAATAAATGTTTCGTATAAAGTCTATTACTCCTCCTGTCACGTTCGTTCTTTCGTCGCTTATTATGACCCAACCGGCCCTCTTTATGCCCGAATACTATACATACGACGAGTGGAATCAGGTTTTGTGTTTATCTCACTGAAAATATGGCCACATGTATCATACTTGCAACATTAGTGATTTATTTTTACTATGTTAATGTGCACTTATAGCAAATAAGCCATCAAGATAGTTAAACACTTCACTTCTAAGGCAACTCCAAATTTATTTCTAGTTCTTTGGATTTTAAGTGATAAAAATAGGTGCAAGCGAGCGAGATTTCTTGTTTAATTTTTTTTCTTGCATTGCCAACACATTGTTTTTTTATTTGTTTTTTTAGGAGCGAGCGAGAAAATTTTATTTTTTTATATTTAGGAATAACGATAAAAATTTCTAAAAAGTGAGAAAAAAAATGGAGCGAGAAAATTATTTTTGAAATTTTAAACTTATTAAATGAGAAGTGAGCGAATTCGAAGAACTATTTATTAATTTGGAGTGGCCTTATTATTCTTTATATCTCCCAACCTTGCGGAGAATCTTTCAGTAGTATGCCTACACAAACACGATTGCAGACAGTCTCGAATGATTTCGGTATTCTGGGGGTAAGGGAACCAACTACAAACTTCTTACCCGAAATATCTTCATTATTCGTCTTTTTACGCTAATAATAATACACTGCATTCGTGTATTAGAAAAGCCACAAAATGTACTTTAAGAAGTGTATGCGTTTTTACACTTCAGATATCAAAGGAGTCCAACTGTTTTAAACGGCTAATACGATATTTTCCTTTGTCAATTTACTGTTCCTGGCTTTGAAAATATGATGTATATGATATACAACATTTAATGTCTGGATTCTAACCCTCTTAACAAATACAGGTTTTGCTGGTTTAGATAAAATGCTCGTTTATCTAAGATATAAAGAAAAATTTATGTGACATCTGAAGTTTTTCTGTCATCTTTGACCTTCACATTTTTGAAAATACACTCCTTTAAAAATATCGCAATAAAATAAAAAAAGACATGGCCAACGTTTTTAGGATAAAACATTAATACTCAAACTTCAACCAATGACTTTTATCACTTGGCTGTAATTATCATGTAAACAAGGATTTAGAAAGTAACACCCCAAATTTACCTTAGCTAATGTTTCAAACATGGGAATCAGCACAAACTTGATAAATCCAATCTGAGCTGTTGGCTTCGTTACTTTATCTCTATCCATGAAGGGTGCTACAGGTAAACCCTCACTCTTCTCCCGATCCGACTGAAAAAAAGATATAAATGAAACTCAAAGATACCAGAAGGGAATCGAAAATGGTGTCAGAAGATACAAAAGACCATTGTAAACAAAACAAACCCCAAAAATACACTGAAAACTAACACTTGAGAAAAACAAAAATGAATTCGAGATTCTTGTTCCTAAAACATCAACTTAGATCAAAGGTGATAGAATTATTTGCTATAAAGGCCATATTGGCCCATAGCAAGACAATTTGTACTGACACGATACATCGCATTTTCTAAGGCACTTCCTTCTCAGGTAACCGTTGACTT
This sequence comes from Geukensia granosissima, assembly GCA_032357055.1. Taxonomy (NCBI): domain Eukaryota; kingdom Metazoa; phylum Mollusca; class Bivalvia; order Mytilida; family Mytilidae; genus Geukensia; species Geukensia granosissima. The sequence goes on along the minus strand of JAULBM010000021.1, from coordinate 3,749,851 downwards.
TGTTTGATTATTTTGGGTTCTTAAGTTGTCAATGTCATTTAAACATTATGGTTATGATCACAATTGTTTGATTTGTCAACCAACGAAATGGCCACACAGCGCAATAAATTTGGTAGTTTGTGATATATTTATTTATAATGAAACAGCACTTGATACCATGGTGTGAAATCACACAGGATGAGAGTATGCTACACAGCTTTTGCTCTTTAATTTGCGAGAATAAGAAATTATCCTTTAGTCCCCTTGTTATAATCTTTTATAATATCTTAATAAGGTAATTTCTTTCTTTATCATCCTGTACAGACTGTCAACATGAATTTTTCAATTCATCTCAAGTGCGATATTCTGATGCAGCTTAACAACATTGAGAAATCTAAGTAATTTACCTGATTGAAATACTCTTCGAGTAAACAATCCACCCATGGTTCTGAGACTTCCATAGGTCTGACTTCATTAGAAATATCACAAGCCTTGATAAGCACCATTTTTAGCTGCAATAACAGTTATAAGGCAAATTGATCGTGTGTGAAGCTGAAAGTTTTTCAAATATTATTGTTTCCTGCGAAAAAGAGACTGCTTAACATTACCAAAGTAAACATGAGAGTATTGAGGAAATTTTAAAAAATCATTACAAAACTTCGCTTGGGGAATTCCTCCATTTTACACGTATTTGATTTTAAAATTATATTGTGAAGGTATATATGATATGATTTTAGCAGTTTTCCTTTAACTTTCTCAGGTTTGCTTCATATTCATCATTTGCTACGAAAAAGGACAATTTTGATCCACCAAATGGAATTACACACGTCGAATATTAATGCTCCTGTCCCAAGTCAGGAGAAGTTAATCTATGTTGGGTATCGTTCTCAAAGTTTTAATGCAGGTTATCGATCATTGATCAATTCATATTATCTTGTGTAAAGTGTTCTTGTATTTAACAATATTATCTTAGTGCTTTCCTAATGTTATAAAAATATGAGATGTGGTAATATTGTCTATGAGAGAGCCATAAATCAGTCGTAATCAAATTAAACATGTCACTTAACGGACTTAAACAACGAACCGGTATCCATACCACCAAGGAAGCTGTAAAAAGGACCCAAACATACAACATGTGAAAAAAAGATAAATAAACGATATGTATAATTGACGGGCTATGGATGATAGTATTTGCAGGAGTTTTAAACTTTGTTTTTTTACTGGTTTTACTAATATAAACCCTTAACTTAACAAGATACATAATATAAGACAGTTGAAAAAATGTTGACATGGACAGAGAGAGTATTTGATAGAATAAAATTTCTTTACGCCTAACGAATTTTTTATGGGTCGGATTCGTGATAATTGGATAGTTTTTGTGATATTTTAATTGTTTTTTTATTGATATATTTATCAACCATTCGACATTCCCCTGTTTTTATAATTCAAACACTTGAACATTATATTCGGTGTTCGTCACAAGCATTGATTGCCAGTCTTGTTGAAGATATTGTCCGCGTCCACACTTGTCGGTCGCTTCTGCTTGCAATGTGGTGCGGTATTCTCAATGTTAATTTCATATCTTTATTTTGAATATCAAATACACATAACTTATTCTGCATATTTTACAAATTAAATAACGATGGGACAAATATTGAAATTTCAAGATGTCGATTTCACCCCTAATATCGCAATTTATACATATCACATGCTAATATTTTGCTAGCCTATTTGCTATTTCTAAATTCAACTAGAAAAAAGGAATGCAAAATTGTAGAAAAAATATAGTATTACTAATAAATATCTATTCTATTGCATGCATCAATCAATAAATAAATACAATAAAATGCAAACGATAAATGCAGTAATCTATATTAAACGCACGGCATTCCAAACTCAAATAAAAATGTAAAACTAAATGTGTTCGTAAATGCACTATACTGGTGATGTTTGGTGAGTAAGAATTACCGCCAGACTGTGTTCCGTAATGTTGTAATCAAATTTGTCAAGTTTACTTTTAAAATCTTCTAAAATATCCTTATGGCGAGCCATATCTGTGGCCAGAATCAAATTTGTGACTTCCTGAAGACAAAACATAAAGCAGATAGAAAAACATTTGAGAATGAATGTAGATGTCCAGATGGGATGACCAATGCAGTATGAAGATAGCACAACTTTATCTGTGAATAAATGGTAAAAATTGCAAACAGATAATTTTATTATCTCCTTTTTAGCTTGTCTAAAGAAGATAATGAAATATATCATATGGTTCTCACTGTATGTTGACGAAACATGTATAAACTAAAAAGTTTATGATGCTTATCGCTCATCTACAATCTAAAGTAAATTTGTCACTAAGTTTAACACACAATATCCACAGATAAAGCCATGACTGAACCAAATAGAAGCCCCTCAATAAATGTCAACATATATATACGTCATCATTACCGAGTCCATATGATCTTTCTTGCTGTAGTCGAAGCCCAATTCTAATTTTTCCTTAAAACTGTCCATGATTTCACCGTGGCGCGCCATGTCAGTTGCTAGCACCAACATAGTCATTCCCTATATAGTAACAATTATCATTATATTTATTCTAAATTTTCAACAGCAATATAGGTAGTGTTGGCGAAATGCATAGTGTCCTTAATAAACAAGTGCTCATTTTATTTTGGATAAGAAGTTATCTAATGCTCAATATACAAACATACCAAAGTTATTATATTAAATATTACGTTGTTACGTACACACAAGTACAATTGCCAGTCAATTGCGAGACCAAGATTGTAAAAAAATACATATTTATTAAAAACAAGAAATGCATGTTAATTTAAAATTAAAGATATGACAACTTTCATTTAAGCAACAAGAAGAAATTAAGACATGCAGAAACGTGAAATGACACATATTGATGTGTTAATCCAAAAAAACTATTTATTAAAGTGAAACAAACGATGTTTTGTGTTTGATTAATTTTTGATAACTTCTGTCAAACTAAAATTGATTTTAATTTCCAACTAATGGCAAAAAATGAAACGTGAAAGTTTTATACTAACAGATCGTATCCTCTTAAATGTGTCTTTATCAACGTTGGCAAAGATATTGCATTCTGGATTAGACAGTATCTTGAAAGCTACTGCACAGTGATGATTTTCTAATGGCGATATGTCATTATATCGAATGGCAAGTTCCGTTCTTGCATTGATTTGATATCTGCAAAAAATAATAAAACTAAAGCTTTTTTGTTGGCACAAGGATTTCACATAAGGAGAACTCAGGATTTTGTAACCATTCAACTAACTGTTTAAATTGACAAATAGCCTAAACAGTTGTCACGTTAGTGGAAAGTGAATGAAAAACAATTAAGTCAGTTGTCAAATAGGAAATTGATAGGAAGAAACTTTATTTTACCATATACAGTGTTTATCTACAGTTAAAGAAATCCAGACAGGAAATTTGTTCTAAACACTTATTACGTGCACTAAAACCATTACAATTAACAGTAACGTTCTATGTGTAAAAGAAACTTTCAGTGTATAATACATTTTTTAAATTGGATTACTTAACATGAATGTAAAAAAGATCATAACATTCGACAAAAAATTACGAAAGAATCACAAAATAAAGTGGATATCGCAACACTGAAGAATCAAATTCTGTCCATTAATCAAATTTGTAGTATATTTTGTATGTATTAATTGATAAATAGGTAAACCAAGCGACCTTGAGCCGAAGAAAATTAAAGAACGTACGTGTTATTGTAACCCGGATGATCCAGATCGTGACAAACACAGGCAGTCATTAGTATTCCCAGACTTTCTCTAGACATGTGGTCCCATAAACGACACAAGTGGATCATTCCATACATCATCTGTGTCACACAGAAGGAATGTCGGAAGTTATGGAATGGGTTGTTTCTGTAATTTTCCTGCACGCAAAGCTGCAATATAACAATTAATTAACCTTTAGTAGTAATAGACTTAATGGACCAGCATTGAAATTAAGGAAATTCATTAGTAGAACAATATTCTGCTGAGTGATTTAGAACTTATAATTATATTTTCTGGTTTACATAAGTGCCGGAGATTGCTGGCAAAAAATGAAGTAAGAGTATAACTAGGAATCCTGAATTGTGAATAATTTGATTGAATTAATTGAGTTCAGATATTTTCTTAATAACTTGATAATGACTCTATTCAAAATAAAGTTTTGCGAATATCGGTACATTTGATTTATATTTCAGCCATGCAATTCACAGAGAATTGTAAGTGTTCAAATGATCGTAAGATTTACGTCACAATATCATTGGGACTGGTACATCACACACTTAGCATCAATTTCAAACTTACGACTTTTAGTCAGGAAACCTGAGTCAGTATTCTTAGCGGCCTCCGTCTATTTTCTAGTGAAATCTATGAAACGGAAATATTAACCCAGGATGCCAGTATAACGACCCCTTTTTTATATTCATTCCATTCTCTTTAATTGGTTGGTTTTAATGTTTTGTCTCCTTTTAAAACATTGGGATTGAATAAAAATGTTTAGCCATATAAAGGCATTTTTTATCATCCCCACATAAATAAAAAAAAACTCTATGAATCATCGGTTTTGATATACTAAAAATGGATTTATCAAATAGAAACGTTCATTTTATAGCCAAATATTTTATATTTTCCTAGGGATATAACTATACATTTGAGGCAAAGTTACTGGTAAATAAATACATTATGAAAAGTTTGTCAAAAATGCTGTTCTTTCAGTTATTAATACTATTGTGGACAAACGGCTTCAATGTTGAATTGCACAAAATCGTATTTTATGATATATTTTGAAAATTCTTGACTAATCCTGATCATCTTTCTAGCTTCAAATTAACAAAATAAAGCCAAAAAGCATTATCTTCTCCTAGTTTTTTACCAAACAATTTATAAATACATAGAAAGCGCTATCCCTTTTTGTAATAAACTTATTAGTAATATGTGTAGTTATGCAAGTTTTTTTTATATGTATTTAACAAATAAATTTTTCTTCGTTTCAATAGCTAAAGAAATAAAAACAGACTTTTTTCAAAGCAGAACAGATATTCTGTTAAATCTTCGCTTTTTGTTAAGTTTTATATGCATTATGTAACAAAATGTCCCTTGTGAAACCTACAGTCTATTGCGTTAAACTAATTGTGTAAAATATCTAGCAATCAATCAGATTGCTTGATCGTATATGATCATAGCTTTTAAACATTTGATATAAAAGTTTGTAAAATGTGGTTTGTATCTCTCTGGCATATACATATATTCCATATTCTTTCTTTTAAATAGCATTTTGTTTATTTATCCTGAAGTGTTCGTTTGCACATGTTGCAAAATTTTGACTGTAATGTGATGCATAATTAATGAAGAAGTCAAAAGCTTTGAACTCTTTTAATGGGTTTACTAAATTTTCCTCTGCATATTGCTGCAAGGTGAAAAAATTAATCGATGAAATAGTTTAAAATCAATCCAAAATAATTTGATTACATCTGAAATGGATGCAAAAACCTTAAATTCATATTACATATCAATGTTTTTAACTATTACAAGAGATAAAATAATAAACAAGAGAGTTTGAATTTCCTATTCATTTATAATGTAGTCCGGGGGCTAGGTAGGTCTACCGTGCACCTCCAGAGGTCATCCTCAACAACTTTTTTTAATTCATATATATACCCTTTTTCATATTTTAAATCTGAATAGCATAATATTGGGATGTTTTAGGTTTAACTGTGTATTTTGTACCCCACCATGTTATTTTTACCTATTTTTGTTTCATAGGAAATTTAAAGTTTACGGACATTTAATGACATGTAAACATACATAAAACCATCCAAATAAGGTACTGTTGGAAAGGTAAATGTATGAGCTTTTCAAAACATATCTTATTTTAAATTTCATTGATTATCAGAAAAGTTACAGCAAATTCTAGCCTTACCCTTACATCAATTGCCTTTCAACTATTATACTGAGTCTGTATGAAGTTTTGATACATAACGTGTAAATAATTTAATCAATTATAAAAGTTTATTAAATTTTATTACCCCAATGTTGTTTATTTTTGTTATTTTGATACCAAAAATCATGAAAAACCAGGATT
>JAULBM010000021.1:3721340-3739372 GCA_032357055.1 Geukensia granosissima | reverse complement strand
GGGGGAGGTCTGGGAATTAATTTAGAAAAAATTTTCTGACCCTGATGTTTGTTAAAAAAATAATCTGGTCAGTGTCTGGAGTGAAAAAAAAAATTCTGGCCAATATTAAAATTAATTTTCCAAAGAAATTTTTTTTCATTAACTATACATAAAAAACCATAATCTGACCTGCAAACAAGGGCGAAAAAAGTTTCTGACCCACATACAAATCCCAGGACCCCCAGAAAATCAAATAGTTGTGCCTTATGGATATTTGCAGTGTTATATTTTATCAAAAACAAGGAATTAAAAAGATTACTTTTTTGATTTAAAACATCAAAAGAAATAAAAATCAAAAATCAGATATAGAGGATTAAATTTGATTTTAAACGTATATAATCACAATTAATACTCAGGAGAATCTGTTAAAGGGAGATAACTGTCTAATCCCACCTTGTGACTTCTGTTTGTTCTCCTCCCCTGTTTATCAAGGTAACAGTTAGATTTTGATAAAATTTGATAAAGGGTCATCAGATTTCAATTGATTGATAAATCTTTGTAATTGTAAATAAGTATGTGTGATTTATCATTGAGAAAATTTTCCCAAGGTGGTGAGAATACTTGTGGCATCTAATATGACAATTGTTTTGAATTTGAAATGATGACACTCAGATAATTGGATTAATTTGTTGTAATATGTCACAAATAAATAAATATTATGACAGATGAAGAAAGGACTGACCATGTTGTATTAAAGTTAAAGTGTATTATTTGATTTGGATTACCTATTGTATAATAGGCTCCTAATGTGTTCAATTGTATTGTTTGTAAATAATTTTCATGTTGTAAAATGTAAAAAAAAAATATTTTCATTTGTTTATGCATCATTCTGAAACTTTTATCTATGTATGACAATTTGAGATTGAAATACAAGATTAAAGAATACTTATTGGCAGAGCAAACACAACAATTGGACATTGGATTCTCCCAAGTCTCTTATTTATTTCAATAGCCTGAAAAGGGATTAACCATATACATCTATATGTATTAACTTGAACACCAATTCATTAGAAATAAGAAAATATATATAGTTAAGGGGTTAGGAGCTGTACTATTTAAGAGAAATCTAGACACTTCTTAAGCAAATAGATTTGGCCTTTGAACATTTGTTATTAACGTATGTAAGATGTAGATTCTGTTTTTCTTAAAATGCATATGATATTCATGATTTCTTTTAAAAATCACTAAATTTGGGACATATTTAGGCCAAAGATAAAGCAACATCAAAATTCATTAAAAATACTTAAATCCTTCAAATTGTAAAAATTTACAAGCTATTACAGCCATAGTTTGAACACATAAGCCTTTTGGTCTAAAAGATCACATGGAACCTCCTACATCTTAGTTTTTAAGGCTCCCATGGGTTTTAAAGGCTGTTAAAGCAATGAATACATGTAATTAAACTAAAAATTCTGTTGGATTTTCTTTTTATAGACATTATCCAAAACAAAAAGTAGAAAATCATAGATATTGGCCAATATTCATTTTTTAGTCAAATTCTTGGGCCAAAAATGGGCCTTACCAACCCTCGTCCTTACAGCACCATAAACATAAAAAAAATTCTGCACTTATTTAAATGAAAAACCTTATATAGAGTAACATATAGGGCTGAGAAAATGCCAATTTTATATTCTAGATGTTTCCTGCCAAAGCTTTCTTTGTGCAAGTTTCAATCTGAAGTGTATAAATATTGCTTTTTGAACTTCAGACAAGACATTGTTTTGGAACAAATTATTGGCAATAGATACAAAAGAATTTTATTAGAGATTTTAATACAATTGACATGTGTGTACAAAAAATATGAGTTTTGCTTTTAAAATTAAAATGCCAACCTTTGGAAGGTGTAGAGGGATGTTGTGTATAAAGATAACACATTTTAAAAAAGTTATTGTTGTACACTCTTTTGGCTACAGGAGGCCTGGGTGGCAACATGTTCTAGGTAGTTGATTTATAATTACCTGTACAGATCACTGTAGTCTATCGTTTGAATGGCGCGAGTTCATCCCTGACATTGTATAATACAAAAAGGGTTGACTATGACTGGCATTGCACGTGATAAGGTTTGTCAGCTACCTGCCCAAGGTTGGTGGTTCTCTCCAGGTACTCTGGCTTATGTCAACTGTTAAACTGACTGCAACAATATGACTGAAATATTGTTGAAGTGGTGTTGAACCCCATTCACAGAAACAAAACTAAATCTTCTGGTTACAAGAGCACAATTGTGCATTAATGTTATTTTCAAAGAATAACATGAATCTAAAAATATACTGATTGGAATTTACACTTCCAAACTTTAAATAGATAGCCCCCATAAAGAAAAAGTTTACATCAGATTATCAGATTATCAGAAGAAAAAAATGGTTCCAGCATTTTTTAGGTGAAATTGAGGTTGAAAAAATCATAATTGGTCTATTTTAATCTTCTGGTCATCTTTTCCCTTGACAAATGCTGTATTTCACATCTTTCCAATTGTATAACTGCTACATTTTTGTTGTGGGTGATTATTAACAATTCTCATAATGTCAGGGGTCCTGTGTCCAATTTTGTTGTCCAATGGACAGAAGTGGTCACAGGACCCCTGAGATTTTGAGGCTAATCATTTACTTGAAAAATACATTAGGATAAGCTATACCTCTGTCCTCTGTGTAGCCTTGATATAATTATTAAATGTCATATTGTAACACAAAGTTCTAGTAACTTTTTAAATAGTATAAAGATTAGATAGGATCACATTTGATTAGAAGTACTTTTTTGAGAAAAGTACAGTTCCAGTTTCTGTCCTCTGCAAGAAACTGCTGTATGACTACAAACATGCAATATTAAATCTGATATCGGTGAAGTAGCAGTCCATATCTAGTAATTGTCTATATATAGTGTGTCATAATTAGTCAAAGTCCAAATGATAATTTGTAATCGTTTTCACCTCAGCATTTCTACCTGGAGTGATTAATTATCATCAAGGGCACTAACCCCATTCCCTAGTTTCAACTTACTTTCAATTTAACTGTTTAAAAGTTTAGATGTGTTTTAAACTCTGACATATTACAGTTTAAACGATGAATTTTGAAGGAATAACTTATATTTTAGGTATGTTTGTATATGTTTCAATAGTTTCTATAAGAATTTCATCATAATTTCAGCTTATCAAAAGCTTGATTCTATTTTTATTGAAGTCTTGTTGGAATCTCCAGATTTGGAACTTTTTGTAAGCTGTTTGGTGTGAGGTGGTTCAGCATCCTTTAACATTTACAACATATCTTTCATTTTTTTTAAAAACCTGAATGTTAAAAAATATGGCCTTTCTCAAACCTTCATTGAAAGTTGTGATTCATCAAATTTTGAATTTAATTAATTAAATGAAGCCCAGTTTTGTTGAACATAACCTTCATATGTGTTTTTGTTGGAATTATCTCCCTTTGCTATAATATTATTTGCACCATTTGATTAATAATTAATATTGAGAAAAAATGGTAAGTCAGAAGATTTTCTTCCTTGCAAAACCAGTCTTTTTTCAAGAATTCAAAATCAAAGTATTCTTTAAGGGGAAAAACCCTTCGTACTTATAATATATTTTTGCTTTTCCAACTATCTGAACACTGAATTATTTTATCATCTTTTACAGAACCAGAAAACATATTTAAATTTAAAATCATTATCAAGCATAAAATTAGGTATTATTGTTTATGTTTTGTAAGAACATGTCTGGCTGAGGAGATTTTATTGAGCAATTGTGCACAGATAGTTTCCAACACCTGTGGTCCATTGGGATAACTAACTGTTAATTCCTACTCCTAGATGAAAGGAATTTTGATCAGTATTATAACAGATCAGGGATAAATACAAACAAAACCATGATAACACTTCATCAGTGGTAATCTGTTTTTGGAGAGCCACTTCAGGTGTGTGACAATACTGTTTCTGAATGGTCTATACTTGATCTTGTTTGTGAAATTTCGTCCAGTTGCAAAAACTGAATGAATTTTGGTTAACATTGGTGTGGGTGAAAGATAGTTATGGGGAGTGTAAATTTTAGTGGTGAAGATTTATTAAAGGCTTGTTCTGTTTCAGTTTGTTTGTAAACAATTTTGAACTTTTGTACTAAGTATGGTATACCAGTTTTAAGTTTGTTTGAGTTTTATAAGCTATGTACTGCAAAACTCCTTGCTAATTATTGTACCAGTTCTCAATTGTAACCAGAGGGCCAGTCACTGATTCTTAATTTTTAATTCTCAAATTCAACTTTTAAAAAGTACATACACATTTGACAATCATGGTTTTTGCAGAAGTTTGTGACAAGTTATTACTTATTCCAGATATTTCTGCTGAAAATAAGAAAAAAAAAAGCTAATTGAAGCATTGGTGTGTTCATTTTTGGGTTAATTTGGTACTTTCATTATGCATAATAATGAATACCAGTAATAAAATATTGATTAATAAATATCAACAGTGAAGAAAAAAAATCATATTTCAAAAGAAGCAATAAAACAAATATGGTTTGTCAAAATATGGGAACTCATATCAAATACGATAAAAAAGTAGACTTACACATTATATTAAGATTATTAGGTACAACAGTATCTTATTCCATGAATTTCAGATAGTTGTGACCCCTAAGATTGTTTCTAATTTTAAATTGATCAGATGTAATTAACATCAGATTTAATAGTACTGTTGTATGTTGCATTCTGCTTTGATTTCCTGGAAATTGATTGTCTATAATCTTTGGTTTCTGTTTCACTATTTTTTTTTTGCATTTCACTTTGATATTTTTGGAAATTGATGGTCCATAATCTGTAGTTTCTATTTCATTTTTGAGATATGTTTACCATTCCACTATTTTATTGGCTATTTGAAGTACAGTGAGTATTTTAAAAGAATTTTAGCCATTTCACTATTTTATTGGCTATTTGAAGTACAGTGAGTATTTTAAAAGAATTTTAGCCTTTTCAAGTTTAAAAATATTAACAAGTCTGACTAGTGTCTTAAAGATTTGTTTTTTGTAATACTTCCCTGCCTTTGGGTTACTGGCTTTTTAATTTGAAGTTTGTTCAGGGCAGTTCTGCAACTGCAACAGATAAAGATGTGTTTGTTTAAAAAGTTGCAATGTTATGCTTTTTTAAATAAATGTCTTAGCATTTGATCCCAAAATTTGGGGCTCTACATCTACCAGTATGATGCATGTAGATAATATTATGAGTGTATACATTGTAGTTTCTGGTTAGTCCACTTAAAAAAATAACTGCAGAATTGTTAAAGTCTCAAAAAAGAACTCTCATTATTGGACCGACTGAAAATATTTTCCAGAAGTTTGTTAAGTTGAAATAATTATTTTTCAAAACCATTGTTTAAAGAAATATAAAGGGCTTATCTTGGGAACTTATTATGATTGACATGGGAAACTAATAGTATCTGAGAGAATTCCATGATAATATTGGGAAAGGCATACGTTAATCTCTTGTTAAATAGTTGTACGAGCTTGCTGGTTTTTCCGCACTGAGCCAAAGTGGGTTGTTTAAGTGTCAATTTATAAGTAAAGGTCATGGTTGTTTTTGGGTACTAGTACTACCACTTGTGGTTTAAGGGTGTGAAGTGGCTCAGTAGATAGCCACAAAATTCCATTCTACAATTTTGTCACTGCTAGATTTTTTTAAGGTTATATATTATCAGCTTTGTAAAAGATTAAGTGATAAAGGGTGATAACTCAAGATTAATATATTGTCAAATGTAGCAAATAACATGATAGATATGAACTGACCCTCCTTGAGTGACATAGACCTGAATATACATGTAAAAGTGGGTGGATCCTTCAGTCAGAATTTCTGGATTAGTCTATTTGTTTTAATCTTTGATAGATGTTATTTAAACTTGGAAATTCTGTTTGCCAATTCTTTCCAATTTTGGAAACGAATAACTCTGCAGGAAATGAGAATTTGTTGAAAGTTTGAAAAAACCAAATTACCTTGCTGTTTTTCAAATAAGTAAAAGTTACAATGATGTTGTACTCATATTTAGAACAATGTGCTCACATGCAACAAGATCATGAGTATTATTACCAGTATGACCCAGGTAAGGGAGTATTTTATTAACAAATTAATCTAATTAAATATGATATCATTTTAATACCAACAGTGGAGTTAAAAAATCATTTAATAAAAAGTGAAATTCTAATTTTGAAAAGTTAAATTTAATAATTATTTACAACAATGACAGTTTATGTGCATAAATGGTTAACAACTCAAAAAGTAAAAGTGAAATTCTAATTTTGAAAAGTATAATTATTTTTATTACTGTGCATAAATTTTTGCTATTAATTGTATTTTAAGAATATAAAGATAAGCAGTCTTTCATTATTAACTTATAAAGTCCTAGCTTATTTACATAACTTTTTGGTAGCTTTTTTAATAATATTTTAAGAAATTTTATTGCCCAAACAGATTTTAACTGGCCCCAAAACCAATGCTAAAGTATACTATATTTTATTTGATTTGTTTTCAGAGTGGTTAGTTTTAATAGGAAATCAGATTTTTATCATCTTACAGATTAATTTATCATCAAATTTGAGTAGTTTTTACTACGAAAGAATACTAATATTTGTTCCTTCTTGTAATTATCAAAAATTGTATGGCTTGAATATCTGTGACCAAGTTTTAAGGAAAATGTGTATTTTTAATAGTTACTAAGAACACACAGAAAGAATAGATTTAATAATTCCATACAAAATAATTAAAACAAGTTTTTTTAATTTGAATATTTGAAACAGGTGTTGGGCCAAGGGTTACCTTAGATGAAAATGTCACCAAACAAACTTTCATGACAGAGGGAATCTTTTGATAATTTGGTTGCAATATTACTGTTGCATTTTTAGCCATGGAATGAGTACAGACAGCTTTTAAAACAATTTTAATAGCTGAAAAAAGCAAAATTTGTATTATTTTTTTTAATTATAAAATAACTTTTATATTTTTCAGACTCACCAGAGATCAGTATGGGTGCACTGGGACAGACCCCCACTATGTCTGTGTCAAATTCACCCACCCATGGAATGAGTACATACTGTGCCATTTGTGGGGACAGAGCAACAGGGAAACATTATGGAGCATCAAGTTGTGATGGATGTAAGGGATTTTTCAGGAGAAGCGTCAGAAAGAACCATGTATATTCTTGTAGATTTAGTCGGAACTGTGTTGTCGATAAAGATAAGAGAAATCAGTGTAGATACTGTAGATTAAGGAAATGTTTTAGATATGGGATGAAAAAAGAAGGTAAATATTATTTTGACTATCAAAATATATTATTTAAAGAAATTTTTGGAATGTTTTGCATCTAGTTGTTTGTTTTTCACTTAGCTATAAGAAAAACTTCTTTTTAGTAAGCTTCAGATTAGAAAGAAAATGAATAATTTTAAAAGTTAAAATGCATTTCCAAAGACTAAATTTAAGAATTATTATGATATATGTTCTGATTTAAAGGACATTGGTCGATTTTAAATGAGAAAAATATATTTGATAGTGGTATTTTTAAACTAAAAAAAAACGGGTTTTTTTTTTATCTCCATAATCACCATAAGTCAATTTATCAATGAGCAATCATTTAATTTGATGAAAAAAAAACAACGAAAACTTACATTTTACTTTCAACAAGATGGTGCATAGCACCACCACAATATTGCATGGAACAATTTTATATGACTGTTGGTATTGGTCCGTTTTATATGACTGTTGGCATTGGACAGTTTTATATAACTGTTGGCATTGGTCAGTTTTATATGAATGTTGGCATTGGTCAGTTTTATATGAATGTTGGCATTGGCCAGTTTTATATGACTGTTGGCATTGGTTAGTTTTATATGACTGTTGGCATTGGTCAGTTTTATATGACTGTTGGCATTGGTTAGTTTTATATGACTGTTGGCATTGGCCAGTTTTATATGACAATGTCTGCAATGATTGTTTAATAAATTTTACAGCTGTACAGAATGAACGAGACAGAATTAGTGTTAGAAGAACTAGTTACGAAGACACAAGTCAGAATAATTCTCTCTCAGTCAGTACACTCTTAAATGCAGAAATCCTCTCTAGACAGGTTGGTTTATCTTTTTATTCTTATATCCTCTCTAGACAGGTTGGTTCATTGTTTATTTCTTATATCTTCTCTATAGTATAATATAGTTTTATTCAGGCAAATTCATACACTTATTACAAAACATTTATGAAAACTTTGATATATTATAAATAACTTATTGTAAAAACAGTGATTAAAAATGATATTTGAATTTAAAAAAAAATGAATATTTATTATAAACATATGTAAGATGTGGATCATATCTGTCTGGCTTATATTCTGTTTGCTTTCTTTGAAACATTATAGTACTGCTTATAAACAATGGGGTCCTTAGTTTAAAAATATATGGTTAAATTTCAAATTCATAGTTTATATTTGACCTTTAGTACATATTAAAGATTGGATTTTGGTTTTTTTAAACTCTATAGACAAGTTAATCAAGCAATTACTGTATTCCACTAATTAAGCCCCCAGGCCACTTAAAAAAAAAAAACAGGGGCGCTTTTTAGTCAGCAGAATCCCAAATTTTATCAAGTCCGGATAGATATATTTTCTGTTTCCATATTTTAGAATTGCCAGAAATGAAGAATTCTGGTTTCCTTCCCCTACATTAAATTTTACCTGATTTCTTCTTGAATTTTCTTTTCTTTAAACTTGTAAAGCTTTGTTGTCGTGCGATTTTGACTGGATGCTGAAGAATTTCAATGAAATTAAGGTGCAAGGGCGATTAATACAAGGAACACAGTAGATTTATAATTTTGTGTTTTGAATGTTGATATTTTGTAATTACAGATAAGTTCCCCAAATGGACAGTGTGATCTGACACATAAAGTTGTGGCCACAGCAGATGATGTTTGTGAATCGATAAAACAGCAGTTGTTGGTCCTTGTAGAGTGGGCTAAATATATCCCATGTTTCTGTGAGCTTCCATTGGATGATCAGGTAAATTGAGTTTAAGCCACTGGGAAGAAGGAATTCCTATCATTGTTTGATACATGATGTATTGAATTATTTGGTTGAAGGTTTTTACTTGATATTCAGGAATTAATGTTGTAATTGTTGTAGACTTTGGTTATGATGTGAAATTTACTAACTTACTTGATTTGATTATATATATAGTAAGAATATACAATTGCAGAATTTAAAATATACATTTTTATCATTGGGATTCTTACCAGGCATAATTATTGCAATATTAAAAAAATTACATTAATTTCTGAATTGAAAAAGTACACACAAAAATCCCTCATTTTAACAGAAAGTATAATTTTTGTAAAGGCTGGTTTGAGAGACAGTGATTAGAATTGAAAAAATAATTCAGATTTGCTTGTTAATTTAAAAATTTGAACTTGATAGTATTCATTGTACATACAATTTGCTAAGAATGTATTATATAGGTAGTCGTTTGACAGTAGTAGCAGTATTGGTTGGACAGCAAGCTTGTATAAATACCAAATGAAAACATAAAATGAAACATAATATTTTCCCTTAACATCTTAAAATTAATTTTTCTGATATCCTTTTCCAGGTTGCGTTGTTGAGAGCACATGCTGGTGAACATTTAGTGCTTGGTGTCGCGAGAAGATCAATGGTTGTTCAGGATGTGTTATTACTAGGGAATGATGGGATAATTCCTCGGAATGCTGCCGACTTGGAAATGGGAACAATTGCAGCTAGAATACTGGATGAATTAGTGTCGGCATTCAGAGACATACAAATAGACGATACAGAATTTGCTTGTATTAAAGCTATTGTATTTTTTGATCCAGGTAAAATATTTGTTGATAAAAATGTTGAATGCATTTTGTGTTGAGGGGCTACTTTTATTGACATAATTTTGTTTCTGGTTATTTTGATGCCCTGGCCTTTAGGCAATGTGGGCATTAATTTTTACCCTTGTTTGTCTATCTATCTGTCATATCTTGTCAAACATTTCTCAGCTTTTGTATGTTAGATTGATGTGATGTGTGGTCTGATACATTATCAGGGTGAGTTATACTGTATCTCCACTTTTCAGGCCCAACAAATGTGTACTTCCCGATTGCCAAACATGGGCCTAACCTTGTCCCATGCATACATTTAATCTATTTTTTGTTAATATTGTGAGAAAGATTCTGTCCTAAGAGGTACTGATAATCTTTAACATGCTTTACTATAATTTTTAAATACCACAGATATTTTATGGTTAAATTGTTATAATATGATCTGTAGACAGTAAGATTTCAAGTGAACTAGACTCTAGAATTAAAACCAAGACAATTTTTTAAAAATCAAAGAATTCAAATTAAGCAGTACGTTCATCGTTAAAATCAGATATTTAAGTCCTCTTTCCTTTATATTTTATAATGTTCGACTTTGTGTATATCAAAAAGAAAGAAAGGAAAACAATAATTGGCAAGACTCAATAAGAACTTGCAGTAAAAATCTCATAATCTAGAGGTCCCCACAAAGTCTTCAACAAAGGTGTGTACTTTATTATTATTATTTACAGCCAAATTAATCCATCTTGGGTCTCAATATACAGTTAATAAGGAATACCCCTGCACACAATAGTTCCTTGAAAACATAAGAAATGCTCTGGCATGGTGTTATGCATTTAAAAATTAGTAATGTACCTTTTTAAGTACAGGTGATGTGTTATTTTAACAGTTAAATATATGTGGTTTTTGGAAATTTAGAGCAAAAGTATTTTGGTGTAGAAATTTTGCATACTAAAAAGTAGACAGACAATTGAAAGTCCATTTTGACCAAAAATATTCACATGATGAAAACAGAGATTTTCAGGAAACTTAGATCAGAGATTTTTGGAAAAAAAATTCCAGTAGGGTAAAACATTTATGTATTTTCAGGTCAAATCCTTGAGCATTGCTTTTTTAACATTAAATTCAATGAAAAATGTCAAACTATATATTGAGACCATACAATATTAAACAAACATATAATATTTAAATTTTTCAGAAGCCAAAGGTCTGACAGATCCACAAAAAGTGAAAGGTTTCCGATATCAAGTACAAGTTAATCTGGAGGATTATATCAATGATCGGCAGTACGATTCCCGAGGGCGATTTGGTGAGATCTTGTTACTGTTGCCTGCCTTACAGAGTATCACATGGCAGATGATTGAACAGATTCAATTTGCCAAATTGTTTGGAATGGCTCGGATTGACAGCCTCCTACAGGAAATGTTACTTGGTGGTTAGTATCTGAAATTATTACACTAACAAGCCTGCCAAATTTTGGTAATGCATGAAATTCTATGAAATGATGAGGATCATTTGCCAAAAAATATTTAAAATAAAAAGATAGAAGAATTGCACAGAAAAATATGTTAAAAATTTTCAAGTCATTAAACTTGGGCCTCTTGTCTTGTATGCCACTGTTATCCGGAGTCATAGATGATACATTAATAAAAGAGTGATCATTTAAAATAACAATTTTGGCAGAAATTAACCCATCAAATATGTACCTTGTCCAATATTTTTTTTCTTTTATCTACATGAAAGATTGAAAAATGAAATGAGGTATCTAAAACGCCTTCAGTTTGGTTATGTCCCACTCCTTATAAGCTTTTAAGCCCCACCCCAATTAAGTGACCAAAAACATGTTAAATAATAAGCTAAATTCTTAATCAATTAATAAATATAACATAGAAAATAAAATGAGACTGTATTTAACATGAACCAATTCTAATGTATATATTCATACATTGAAGTAAAATGCAGTTAATTTGCTACACTCAATAAAATATTATTGAAACCCCTACTATATTGTTTATTTTAGGTGCTACTCCCAATGATATGTTAACCAACCCATCTGTTCCAGTTTCACTGACATCAAGTTTAGGAAATAATTTTGGAGACCAATTTGCCAATCCATCAGATATAATGTCTGTTCCACATTCCTGCCAAGGTCAAATGTCACCTGCACAAAGTCAAGGATCACCTTTGGGATCAAGTCCAATAAATATTGGAATGCCGCCATTAGCAAACACGCCTACGCCACCATTGTGTACCGCTGATCAGTATTTGAGTGGACATTCAGTTGTTTCTTCATTAGACAGTTCGTTACAGCTACCAAATGGACTAATTGACACACCAGTGTCATCACCATCGTTACCATCAGAAACATACAGGAAATCATTGACTCCACAGCAAAGATTTAAACAAGAATCAATGTAATCAATTAGTTTCACTTTTATTTGTTGTGGCATATTTTAATTAAATTTAAAATTTGTTTTATTTCTTATAGAAATACTTTTTTCATTTATGTAATTTTGATTTAAAGCCACAGATTTAAAAATCTGAATTAGCAAACTGTTATTGAGTTTTGTTTGTTATAAGATAAAACAGTTATTAAACTAATTATTATGTTATTTATGTTTTATGATAAGATCATAAATATTTCCAAAAGGTAAATTTTTTGAAATCCTTTTTAAAATAAATTATTTTTTTCTACTGTACTATTTTAGGAAAATGAACTCCAAATGCTTAATTAGTTTTCTGTCAAGTTAAACGTTGAGGAAATTTAATAAATAATACAGAACAGAACACGACTGATTGTATTGCTTTCTATCACAGTTTCAGCCCTGGAATACTTAAGGATGTGCGCTATCCTGTTTAAAGATAATATGTTTCCAACAGGTTATGACAGTGTTTAAGACTTTATATATTGAAAGAAATTTAAGAGAAAAAAACTGATGGGTCTGCTTATTTACGAGATGTATGCATTTGAAAATTTTGCAGAAAATGTTTTCTCTGAATAGGTTTTGGCTTAGTGTGTTTTCCTTATCAAATCACAGGAAGAAATACTAGAATTTGATGAAAGCTTATCAATGGAAGTTTTAAGGTTTATTTTATAGAAATATGGAAAGATAGTGGGGTCAAGGTCACTGGGCAAAAATATTAGTGCTATGAAATGGATAAAACCCACTGAGTTTGAGAATCTGACAAAAATGGCTGAAAATGAGCAGCTAACATCCTTAACACTAGCTTATTCATCAATATGGTGAACTGATAGGAGGGGTAATTTTTCCCAATTATTACATAAGTCCACCATAGGTTTATAGTGCATTTAAGCTTTCCAATATCATATTGGATGAACCTTGTTTTAGCTGGAGTTCATCGTCCAGTTAGCATTGAAGTTTGTCTAACATATTCAGACGAATTTCAAAAATTTACACCCAATGCAACATTTTATTTATTTCATTTAATAAGTGTTTATGCTAAAATTTTCAATCATTATTTTTTTTATTATCTCTTGTATACATTTTAAATGTGATATACTTTCATAAACATTTTCAAGCAAAATGTCAACATTATATTAAGAAAAGCAGTATTTTGTGTACATGTATAAAAAATATAAACAGCTGTATATAATAGTTAAGATCTCTATGTAAATATATATATTTTCTTTTTAAATCTAATTAATATTTAAATCAATTGTCTCTTTTCAAATTCAAATGAAAAATTATATCAGCATGCTTTGGATTGCTGTTGAATTTTTTCAAGCGTGTCAAGTTTTGTCTGAATGTGGTTTCTTTCCAACACAGTAAAAAAAAACATTGGAAAAAAAACAATGCATTTCTCTTTCATAGTAAAAGTAATTGAATAATAAAACATGACTGCAGAATCTTTGTTCATTTTTTATGACAATACATGTATATGCCTGTGATAAAAATTGGAGAGGAACTATTTTCAAGATATATATATATTAATAATTTATGTATGTGCCATAGAATTTATTTTGTAATACCAACAGATGCACATATTTTTGTAGTGTGCTTATTTTATTTATGAGATGAAGGGACCATTAACCAACGTAGTGCTTTTTGTTAGGTTAAATATATATTCAGAGACTCCTTATAGCAAGTTTATATTATTTGTTTAAAGGTGGTTGATGGGACTAAATGAAAACATATTTTGAATATATGATCATGTTAATATATTCACAGTTTATCTTCTATATCTACTTGTTTTTTTTGTTTTGAAATTTGGCTTTTCAATTTTTAAGGTTTGGATTGTGTCTTTCTGACATACATTCCATATTCTTTCTTTTAAATATTATGAAAAAAAACCTAAAATTAAAATAAATGGTCGCCATTGAAATAAGGAATATTTTTATTGTTCAAAAAGTTAGCTTTTGGAATAAAAAAATTACATTGAAAGCAGAGGGAAAATTGTAATGTTAAAATATCTGTTATTAAACAGTGAACCAGAGTTTATTCTTAGATTTTACTTATTACTGTAACAAAGAACTTGCACACAAAATATTTGAGTCAAATCCAATTTAAAAATGATTTTTGAGGACCCAGGAACCACCTTCAATGCTACATTGTCTGGTTTTGCTTTAAGTGTTGTAGGCTTTTAACAAAATCTTAGGAAAACATGATTTCCTGTAATGATGTCAATCCAAATATTATTGAGAGCACTTGTTTTTGTAAATCCATGGTACAATGGAGATTCATTACCGAAATCCCTTTACATGTTGTAATAACATGTAAAATATAAATGCAAGTTATGAATATTTACAATATCTGCAATAATTTCAGCAAAATTCTTAAATCACTTGTGTTTAGTTTTAAATATATCAAGGTGCAGTATATTGATAAGCTGAAAAGTGGCTTGTGTTCTTTCAAAATGTGGTGCATTTATTCTAAATGATTGTCTAGAATAATACTTAGTTTTCAACTTTGCTTTTTTGTTTTTATATTGGCATTTAATGCATTTTTTGCTAGAAATTGATTTTTCACACCAAACAGACCTTTCACGATTGGAAGGTTACAATTATGCCTTTAGGAATGGATGCACATTTTTATTTTGAATTTCTGTTTATTTAGCTTGATTTTTGTTATACTTAATGAAATATGTGTTCTAACATTATATGTATATAAAATATGATTAAATAAATTCTAAAGAGGATGTTAATATGGCTGAACTGAAATTTATAACCTTTTGGTAAGCCAAGTCTTCCACAGATGATGGAGTTGAAAATCTGTGTATGGTGTACTATTTTCTGAATACTCTTGAAAGCACATGGCCTTTTCCAGTTCATTTTTCAAATTGTGGTTTTCTTGAAAAATACAGTTAATACATATTCAAATATTTTGATAACTTGCTAATAATCAATAAAATAGAAGTTCTCAAGTTTTGTCATAGATTCATGTTTGCAAAAATTATCAAATCACGTATAATCATTTTTTATTCATAACTCTCTCAATCAAATCAATTACCTGGCTTCAATTTCATAAAACATCTCAGTTTGAGGATTTCCTAAATTTTTCTCCTCAACCCCAAAAACTGACCAATCAAATGACAGCATTTTCAATATTTGAAAAAAAAACAACTCAAGGATTTGAGGAAAATCTTTATTTGAGATGGTTTTTTTTAAACTGAAGCCTGGAACATATTTGAGTGTCCTAGACCTCAAATTCACCTGTAATTAGGATACTTCAAATTTTCAGTTTATAAAACTTGTTTTTAATCTCTCATATAATATATAAATTAAGATAATATTGACATCAAAATTTTATACAATGAATTTACTATATCATTTGTAGGAGATAAGCTCCAACTTCTTCAAAATTAAGGCTTGTCAAACATAGAATTCATCCCTATGAGATTTTTTTCCATCATATGGATAACCAATAGGAACTGGAATGCATCTCCAACAACTGTTACATAAAATTGGTTGTAAATTACTCTTATCTTAACAGAAGAATAATTCATGTCCAAGTTCAAGTTGAACTCCAGAGTATACATAGAAAGTTTCCCATGGTCTTGTTTTACAGCTTTTGTGATTGGAAATGACTTTCACATCACCTAAACTCTTAAGAATCCTGATTATGGGCATATTGGTCAAAATTGACTTTATATCATGGATGATATGATGTCAATCCAACCAAATTTTAATATTTACAAATCTAAAAGAGAGACTTGTCTTTTTGATAATCTAGTTGCCATACTTTGCAAAATTATTTACAATTCATACAGAGCTCAACACAGATCATGTGGTTCAATTTAAACTTGGCCTTTCTGAAAAGGTGAATGAGTGACCTAGGAATGTTACTATTTAGAATAATACCAATAATATTTTTTCGTGGTTTGAAGCAAAGGAAGACAAAGTCTTCAAGCAGATGACAGATTTGTTGGATTTTTGGTTACCATATTAGGATCCTCTTTAATGCAGCCAATCAATGCAATTGTAAGCTATCAGGGAAATATGTTGTTGCTAGTGACGAGTCAAGGTCAAGTTAAGTTGGAACTTAGCTCCATCCCAAGTTTTCAACCTAGTTTATGTATTAAAGTATAGTTGAACTTCTTTGTTTGAACAATTTTTCAGTCCAATAAGTTTTCCTGACATTCAAGCCTTAATTATTGGAACAGACATTTTACTTGAACAGTTTAATGAGAATCTTGAGTGTTTGAGCTTCAAAAGTTCAACCATATTAGCATGCTATAAAATATTTTTTTATGTTGAGTCAAACTCATAACAGAATTGAACAACTAATAAAACTTGTGCAAAGCTTTAGTTTCAACTCAACTTGTTTTGACTGTAAGGGAATTGCTTATAGCTTTTTTATACACTGTTGATCTTTATGAAATATTTGTAGAAGACTCTATTTTTGATTGTTAATTTGTTTGTTAAAGTGTATATAGGACAGCATCAATAAAATATTGAAGCAGTTTTTTATTTTATTTTGGTTTGATAAAATCACCTTTTGAAATTGTGTCTGCTTATTTTAAGGAAAATTATTTACATCTTTTCCATAATGGACCATTTCAAAATGCAATGGAATTCTGGGAACTCATTGTTCTAGTGGAATTCCATTTATCAAGATGTCAATTTATTAGGACACTGAGATTATTTATCACATTTTACCAGAATGGAACTTCTGAACTGACCACTTTGTTAAACACATGCACTTGAAATAATCAACTATAAATAAGAATATAGGTATCCAAAGGACATTGTCCCCCTTCATTGAACTGTAAATGGTAGAAAGTTAATGTCATGGTGAAGAATCTTCTAGTATCAAAATGCTGCTGTTTGATTATGTCAGAACTACTTGATAAGGCCCTTCAACTGGAACCTATTCTATAAATATGCAATGAAATTAAAGTGAATAGCATGTAGCCATAAGGTCCTACCAAATCTGCAGTGCGTAGGAAATATCCATTGTATTGTAACTTTGGATCCATGATGCAAACATATAAATGTTTACAATGCTTATAGAAAGAGATCTCCCTTTTTTCAGCTTTCCTAAGAGGGAGATTTTCAATAATGACCTTTTTTTAAAGAAAAAATAAGATAATTTTGCTAAGTACACAGATATTAAACAAACATATAAAATCTATGGTGTCTGCTTTGGGCATACAACAAAAGATTAATGGTTTATCATAGAATATTGTATTACATAAACCCATTTATATCAGTTTAATCAGCCATTTAGAACATAATTTGTGCAATATTTCTGCAAAGAGGGTAATTTGGGAGGAGAAATTTGCAAAAAGGATGATTGGTGTCTCTCATCTGAGAGACTTTCTCATAGAGGGAGATTTACCCCCAAAAGAGGGAGGTTAAACAGGTATGTGATGAAAAACTACCACCTTTTTATAAGCTGGGGATGATGGTCAATAATAGGTACCATCCCATTTATGGATATACATTCAATACCTATAAAGTGTTTTATTTTACTATGATACACCAAGGGTTTAAAGAAACCATGATGGATTCATCTTTCTAGAGAAAAAAAAAAGCCTTTAAAATATCTTGTTGTGTCGCCTGCCCGCTTCAGCGGAGGCGACATATAGGGATCACTATCCGTCATCTTGTGTCGTCGTCAGCGTCACAAAATAATTCTGTCACATTTTTCTCAGGAACCACAGAAGCCAGCTTCCTGATATTTGGCACAGAGCATCAGTATGGAGAACTGT
>JAULBM010000021.1:3691440-3707166 GCA_032357055.1 Geukensia granosissima | reverse complement strand
CAAAAATGGCTGAACACGACACGGTGGTGTTTTTTCGAATCCTGCGTTAAAATGCAAAGGAATACAAATACATGGTTTACTTCTCCAAAAAGCTGAATAATCATTCTTCAAAAAAGCCTCTTTCGATGTATTTCCTTTCACAAATAAAAAAAGTTACGTCCAATGGAAGCAAAATAAAATGACCAAAAATTTTGGTCGGACAAAATAGTGGCATCATCTCCTCCAAATTCCCCCCCCCCCCCTATATATCTCAAAAACGGTTTAGTTTAAACATATGTTATTTGCTAAACAGAAAATAAAAGGATTAGACCATTAAGTTATACAACTTTATTAAAGTCCTCTCCCAATATAAATATATATAAACAAAAGTACATAATGGCGACATTATTTCTACAATTATATTACATTACAGTACTAGATGAGATGAAAATGAAAACAAAAATGAAAAAGCAAAATGTACAAGACGAAAATATACGTTTTTGGATTTGGTAACAAAATAGCAAAACAAAATATCTCAATCATTAAATCTGTTAGTTCTTTTAATGTATGAGTGAACTAAAGAAAAAAATTAATATTTTGGTCACAAGTTAGATTTTCATCACCAGTTAATAGCAATTCTATATTGATATGGAATGTATTTAACTCTGTAAAGAGAGTCATTCTACATTCGTTATAGAGATGGCACTCAAAGAAATAGTGTATGCTGTCCTCGACAGGATGACCACAGGCACAAGCAGCATTCGGTATTAAATTAACACGATATAGGTCTGCATTCAGTGAACTACACATATTTCTTAACCTAGTATGAACTATATTATAAGTTACACGCAAAACCAAGTCCTGATATTATGATTTATTTGGTCGACTCGTTTGTTTTAAGGTGAGGCGTTACGGGAATACCAAGAAAAAACATCAAAACTTCACAAAAAATAGAGAACTAAAAAGTCGCCCTTTGGACCCTCAATAAAAACGGGTGGGGCTAGACTCACCCAACCGGTATTTTATACCTGGTGTCATTGTGGAATCCAAATAGCAGAACACAAGTTTTTGAACGGAAACCTAACTGTCTACAGCCGACGACGCCCGACACCGACATCCCCATATCATAATACGACCACAAAATCGGTCGTATAAAAATATTCATAAGATGTCGTCGGAATCACAAGATAAATAGAAACGCAAAAACCATTTTCAAAATAAAATGTAAAAATAGATTTCTGGGGGAAGTCATCATGGATACGTGTTTTAGAGGCACAAAGGGAAGAAAAGACGAAATGTCTGACAATATACATAGTTAAAAGTATAGAAGATAGAATGCGAACAAGGGGGAAAGTTAACAATTGCAAAAACAAGGACAGCAAACCGTGATGCACTTAAGACGATGACCTTGATTTTATCATTGTTATCTTTCCATTCATATACAAAGGAACATTTCAGCGGCATCAGCATATGAAGTATCTCTCAGCTGATAAATGCCGGTCCTACTGATCAGAGAAAATTAGAGTCAACTGACGACATCTAGAGACAACAACCAGAAAACCTCTTGTGATACTATCAGCATTTTGTTTGACGAGGGTTGCTGCTGAGAGGAAAGCTACCCAACCAAGGATTTCTTGTCAAAATATGAAAGTAATCACTTCGGAAAATTTTCGGTCGTCATTATAACTCGATTGATAAGTACGAACTATTCATTTCACAAATGGCAATGGATCTCTTCCAATGGTTTCAACTTCGAAGATCTTCCTTTACTTGCTACTACCATTGTACCACCATTAGGAATAATCATTGGCTTTGAACATTGTGCAACAAGTGGCTGAAGTGAAGCAGGATATACTTATCCTCCCCTGTGGCGGATCCAGGATTTTACGTTAGCGGCGCGAATGGGCGCGAGAGGTCTGAGGATAGCCTATGTCCCCATCTGGTCCAGGGCAGTGCCCTGGCAGGGTGCCAGGGGGCGGAGCCCTCCTCCCCCAGGAAGCCCCTAGAAATTAGGAAATTTTAAACTTATAAATTATTATTTCACAAGACGGAAATCCAGACACTGAAACAATATTTTTAGAGGGTCGCCGGGTGCGCCACTGCCCCCTGACTGAGACTACTAAACATGTTATAGTAGTCTCTGCCGCTGAGCACCGAGCGTGTCTTCAATTTTCCCGCAAAGCTTTGTTTGTTTTTCGTTTTGATGGCCATAGTCTTGTCAGTCTTTGACGTCAATTTCTGTCTGCCAGTTTGGTATCTTCCAGTGTTTTTTTTGCATTTTACATGCAAACGATCCATATCTTACATACGTTTATAACATATTCAAAAGCCAAATTTAACTGCGTGTAAAGCGCTTTACTGGGTCTACATGTACCTTCATCAGACATGCTATGGGTTAAAATAGGAAGGCTAGTAAACTTTATGGATTTCTAGTAACATTCATGGACTAAATGAAAAATACTGTAATTATGAATATAGGAGCAAGCTGACATAACCACTTATATGTACAGTGCATCCGTGCATCCCTGAAATACCACTCCTCTTTAATTGTGGTAATTCATCAGGTGTGTCAGCTATTTGTCAATGGTTGGTTGTTCACTTTAGGTATTCAAGCTTCGTCCATGACATGCTTTAAATATTTTTGAAATTGGCATACATGAAAAACCACAATAAAACCCACAGAAACCAAAATAAACTGTTTTGTATCTCTTGTCTGTACACTTGGATTAAAATACACTGTGCTTTCTTAATCCCAGTCTGTACAATATAAAAATAGATGTGGCACAATTGTCCATGAGACAGCCATCCACCAAATAACAATCGAAACTTCTATAAGTCTCATTTTAATAAGCAAGTATGGAAACTATTGTGTCTGATTAAAGTGGCATCCCTGCAGACTGTTGCTTTTGTGAGCTATCATGTTAGAAATCTGGTTCAGCGTGTTGGTGTAGTACAAGGCAGGGTTCATTTAAACATCATCATTCATTAATATGCTCTTTACCTAAACATGCACGAAATATCGGTGGCTGGACATTAAGCAATATTCAATCAATCAATCTTAGACCACTTGCCTCACAGGTCCTAAAATAACTCTGATGTGAAGAGTTGAGCATTATGAGGGTGCACCTTCATATCTTGATAATTTCGGTCAGTAAACATATACACAATAAAAAAGCTTTAAATTTTTTATTTCATGTAAATTGACCTTTTTATGACATGATAAATGGAATAACCATAAAATGATCATATACAACAAGCTTCATATTAACCATGACATTATTTACAAACATTCTTACAATCATGATCTGAGACATTAATGGGACAACACTTACAACCATGAATTTTTTCAGGGTATATCTAATATGTACAGCATTCCCATACTTTTTGGAATTTCATCAACATTCTTTGGAGAAAAAATCAAAAGACATCTTCCTGACTTCTCTTAATAACACAATACTGTAATTCAACATAAAATGTGACAAAATATTTTTTGCCCAGAAATGCGTAAATCTGTGCATATTGCTCATTGCCTTTCTATTCCTCATGAAAAAGAAATTATCTAGAAAGTTGCATTAATAAATCACATAAAATATTAAATTTATTGCACAAGAATTATTATTTTTCCTTTCTCAAGGATTTTATATCATTATGCCATTTACATTAACAAAAAAAAAACAAAGAAGAAAGAATCTTTAACAGAAGTTATAACAACACAAGATCTAACTAACATACAATTTTTGTAGAACATAATTTTTCTACATACCATGTGCTATGTTTTACATATATGTATGAACTGTTTTAAATCGATCTAAAACAAAGTTTATACCACACATCTAGTTTAAAAACAATTTGGTTCTTAACAAAAT
This sequence comes from Geukensia granosissima, assembly GCA_032357055.1. NCBI lineage: Eukaryota > Metazoa > Mollusca > Bivalvia > Mytilida > Mytilidae > Geukensia > Geukensia granosissima. The sequence continues at coordinate 3,703,321 of JAULBM010000021.1, read as the reverse complement.
TATCTGATTGTTAAACTTGGTATTGAGCAAAAAAAAAAAAAAACAAATGGGTTTGAAAATCAATTGTTTATGTAGAACAACCACATACAGCCAAAACCCCAGTAACACAAACACAGACGTTTGAACACTATAGGTATTGCTATGTCCATCCCATGTTTCTCCGTTTTCATAACATTGGTTACATAAACACTTCCTATATATTCCTTGTCGGGTTCAAGCTACTGATTTTAACAATACACCTGACAAGACCATTTTAGTAGATTTTTGTTTGTTTTTTTTTTGGGACAAGTATTATGACCAAATATCTAATGGACTTTTTGGAAAAATTGAGTTAAATTTAAGTGTCTGTATCTTGAAATACAAGTTTTGAATTAAATAGCACCATCAAAATCTTAACTTGTAAAGCACTTAATTATTTAATTCATGTAATATTCTAGAGCATACAGAGCAATGGTACTTAGATAATTTTAATCAAGTCTTTCAAATCTAATTAACTAAATAACTTTTAACCTGTGAACCACAAAGGACTAAGTCTGTTAAGACCTTATTTTGTCAAAAATTGAAAGCTGATTATACTTTCAAGCTTTGGGCTACCTTTAAGGAATATGCATGACTATAAAAAAATGTGTCAAAATCCACCCATGTTGTAGTTACTATGTACTGGTGTACCAAAGTGATGATAATAAATTTGACATATTTAAGTTTAATTTTTCATTGTTTTTGATACTGGAAACATCCAGCACATGCATGTATCATGTTTATTTATTCGCTTTCCCAAAATGCATTCTTTCAAAAAACATCATATCAACATACATAAATACTCTTTTAATTCTTATTTTCAAAATTATTTTACAAGTTTGAAGGTTGGAAGCTCAAAAATATTGAAATCAAGATTTAGAATTCAAATACTTGATTAACATGACTTGTATTTACAACAGTTTACTATTATAACCTGATTTTATTTTTGGGGTCAAATAAGGATCACTTTACACAAAGCCCTTTGTTGTTTAAGTTGAATAATTGGATTTGTACATTCAAACAATGGAAAGTATTCAAGTAGTACTTTCTTTTTCATGAAGAAATGTTTATCTTCAGAAATATACTTAATATTTGGCAACAAATAAAGAATTCAAAGTAATACAGGAACTGGGTAATATCTTCTCAACATGGACAGTACAATTTTATACAGTAATGGCATGAATCTATAACATGTATGCCATACCTGCTTTGAACTATCTCTTGAAAAATACATTTTCTGTTTAATCCATAAATAGAATTTCTTTTTAAGTATTAATAAATAACAATAAACAACAACACATAACAAAGTCTACAGCTTCGCAGTAAATGGTAAAGTGAAAGTCTATTGGTTGGATGTATAATAGTGTCCCAGTACATATTAGCACAAAATTATTTTGATGGATTCTATGGGAAGACCAAGCATTTTATTGCTGTTAGAAATTTCACAAATTATGCATTTTCAATACAAAATAAATTCACAAACTTCCTTGGAATATTCCACAGTTTATATTTGTGTATGAAACAGTCACACATTCAAAAATTCTCGTTTGACACCTGTATCATCACATGTCTGTCAGCAGACTGTAGCCATGGTGACCATGTATCACAGTCAACAATAATAAATAAAACTTTGTTCAACAAAGTCAGCGGTCACACATGAGCTACAAAGTTTGTCTGAGAATGGATTTCTGTTAGATCACAATTTCCCTGACCTTCTAGTTACTGTAGATACACTTTTGGATCATGTTGTTTCCATGACGAGCAACATTCATTTTGACTAGAGGAAACCATTCGTTACACCTTCATAACACCAATTGTTCCTAAAAAAATATATCATTCACAAATGAAATACTTCAAAACATAATCAAGGAATGAATTTGATAAATTTAGTCTTCTACAATAAACATGAACAATTCAACAGAATTATGGATGTTTTTGGTAATTTATCATGCTATTTGCTTTTGCTATATGCTTTAATCAAAGCATTGCAGACGGAATCACAGTTAATTCAGAAAATTATGCAATGTTTGAATTACCATAATAACATAACATTATGAATCTTTCTAGTTGTATGTTATATGTAAAAGATCATTATAATAAATCACACATTATCACTGGTATTTAAAGATTGCAAAAAATAAATGAGTGCATTGCTTTCTGAATTCACAGAATATAAAATGTAAGTAATTTTTTTTTATGTTTCATTGCAGGGATGTGCAGATATAATGTAACATTGAGACATAGGCAAGCTGACTGGATAAAAACCCCAAGCTAAGTGCAAAATAAAATCTTAATTTCTTTTTTCAATTCTTTATTTATTTTTATTTAAACATAGCAGAAAAATAATTTTTCAATATCTACATATTTTGTTGGTTCTTATATTACAATAGTAGAAAATTTAAGCTTAATATTTGAAATAATGTATTTTATATTTGAAATTGTGAAGCAGAGCACCAAGCAAGTCCTTAATTCCACACACCACACAGAGACTTACATCATTTTTGATCCTCTGAGGGAGGAGTGTAGTGGCTGGAGTGTTGTGATGATGTCATAGAAGATGGTGATGGAAATGATGGTTTATTGTAAGAGGGAAGATCTACAACTACAAAAATATTACCACTTAAAGGGTTAAGTCTTCTTAAACTGTTCCAAAACCTGTCATGTTGCCCTATATGGTTTTGTTTTAAGTCTTTGAAATGTTTAAAACATTTATTCTTAGCAACATCATGCTTTTATATCAACTTCTTTTTAAATATGAAAAATGTCTGTATTCAATTTCAGGAATAATGCTATTCGAATATTTCAGTTTTTTATATGAACAATGAAAAGTTTGAAAGCCTTAATTCAGTGCTTTTTAATTTTCTATTTTGTTTTCTGCTTTTAATTTACTGTTTACAAACCAACTGTTAAGTGCAAACCTTTTTAAAGTCAGTACACTTTGTTAGCCCTTTTCTTATTTGTTATTGTCTAGCATAAAACTTACAAAATTCAATTAATTTTAAAGGTTTATTTTATTGCCCTATTGTCACACCTATGTCCAAGGTTAGAAAGACAATTGAGCAATCACAAACATGTTTGAGCCCTGCCATATAATTTATGTGCCTGTCCCAATCCAGGAACCTGTAGAATGGTTGTTTGTGTTATCATGTTTTCTGTTACTAAACTAAAATTGATTATTGTCACTTCTGAAAATTTTCTCATTTTGATTTTGATGGGTCCTATTCAGTTTGGCGATTGTGTTTTTTGAAGGCTGGACCGTTATCATGAGATGATATATTAATTAGATGCATGTCAGTCTCATTGACAATCAGGTCAGATCTATTTTGAAATTTTTTGGGAAGCTGTTTATGACTTTTGTCAAAGAAAAGAGTGAATCATTCTGACAACTTGTTACATTTTTACTAATTATAAGATAACTAACCATTAGCAGGAAGTGATTGGGAAGCCACACCATTTGGCTGTTCCTTTCTCTGCCATTTCCCTGAAACAAAATTAATATCTGTAGTCAAAGGGAGATAACTCTATGCAATTTGAATATATATTTTTTTTTATAGTAACAGCTTCTTTTAATCATTTTCTGTTATGTACACGACAAAGCTGGCACTGAACCATAAACAACTTTAATCTATGAAAGAAATTCTAAATTATATCAATTTCTTGATCATAAATGGATTTTTTAAATAACTGTGAAATACCTTGTTCAATCAACTGCTTCTTTCGTTGTGACTTGGGGTATGGCTTGTGTGCTACAGCACTGTAATTACTATCTGTACTATAGGGACTAACTGGTCGGGCTGGGCGTGGTCTTCTGTGGCGCCTCACTATAAAATATTAATATTTAAAGAAAAATCTTGATAAAGTAGCCTATTTTTGAATAGGGTGAGTATTAATTCATACAAAACAAAACAGTTTATTGTGTCAATATAACCTTATTTGAAAACTACTTACTCCTGACAAACCCAGAATTCAGTTTAAGTCTGAAAACATATTCCGTCAATTCTTTCGGAATAATCTAGTATATAGTCTTATATCCAACAACCAGGTTTACTATTTTTACTATTACATTTAATATAAACATTCTGTGAAAACAAATGCATCATTGCAATAAAAAAATGTACTCTTATATAACTTTTTTGCAGGTCAAAACAAGTAGTGTACTTCAGTACACATGAATATACAGTTTGTTTTTAACATCTGTAAGTGCAAAATATTCCTCCAATTAGGAAGGACTAATTTCACTAAATGATAAAATAGATTGATGCTTTATTTAATGTAAGAGGGGCCTGGGTGGCCGAGTGGACTAAACTTCGCACCTGACTTTGTACCACACACGAAAAAAGGTTGCATTTTAATCACATAACATGTGATAAGGTATGTCAGTTACCAGCCCAAGGTCCTTGGTTATCTTCGGCTTCCTACCCCATTAAAACTGACTGTCACAATATTACTGAAATATTGTTGACAATGGTTTTAAACTCTAATCAAACAAACAAAAGAGAATTGTACAAAGCCTGAGGATTACTTGATGTCTTCCTCACCTGGTTTTCCAGTTTTAGGATCACAGACAGTTGTACCGACCACCGTCAGACCAGATAACTCTGCAGCTTTAGCTACTGCACTGGCGAAGTCTGCCTCTGTAAGGAATGAGGCATCGCTGTCGCTAGCAACACTAGATCTATGACTGGAACAATCAGTGTTACTCTGGTCTGTCACACTTGCCCAGGATGCCATCATGGAACCTATAAACATTGCAATGTAACATTGAGTAAAATTTAAAGACCATACAATGTTGGATTTGAAATGAAGTTCTATGAATATTAACAACATATATAAAATAAAACACAGTATTAACTGAACATAGTCCGGTAATATAGGGTTGTTAGACAAATAATGTTGAATATTTTCCCTTGTACAATATTGTATTTTATAGGGTTAATATTCATCAATATTTGTGCATTTACCTTTATTGTATAGCAAAACCTTTTAAATGCTTTCAATATCAATTTTTAAAATCAATGATGTCACTTTTTCAGAACAATATTGCACGGAGTGTAATATCAAGGAATACTGCATGTAAAACTGGTTATGTCCTTTTCGAATATAAAGTCGTGTTACAATTCTTAACTCTTAAATGGAAAAAAAATTTATTCTTCAAGAAAAACATTCTTATGTTCAGTATTTGTTTTCATATTTTGAATACTTTTAAAATAACGTTTTACTATAATTCTAAAATGAATTTCATTCTTGTATATGTACTACATGTATATGTAAGCATACAAATCTGAATATACTTAAAACTATATATAGTTCTATTTCTAATCCTACACTAACTTTGTTTTATACATGTCATTTTAACCTCTAACAAGTGTTAGTCAAAACCTTTTATTTGCAACAGCAATGTAAAAGCAGTTTTATTTGGTAGTTGGAACACAGCTAAGCACACAAGCTTATTTTGTTTAAAAAAAATTTGTTTACAGAGTATTTTTAAGAAAAAATTATTGGAGTACTAATCATTAACCCATTCCCTATTGTATTGGAGTACTAATCATTAACCCACTCCCTATTGTATATGAAAAAAATTTCCAACATCATGCAAATACTCAAAATTTAATGAAAATCTTAGTGAACTCAACATATATTAAGATTTTCAATAATTTTTTTTCTAGACAAATTAGAATCCAAATATTTGTGAACATGCAGTGTTTATTACAAATTGGCATTATAAACTTCTCTTGGGTGTGTGGATTGGGTTATGTGGATCAAAGCCAAACAAAGCATCACTCTAATTAACCATACAACCCCTAAACACCACACCAAAACCTTAATGCTTGCAAATATTACAATATAAAGCTTGCTGTGCATTATTTCAAAGCAGTAAAGCGATTGGAGATGTTTGGTCACCTGACACATTACTGCCTTCATCTTCGTGATTTTCGTCACCACAATCCTCCCCTGCTATAGGAGGTAGCGACTCGGAATCAGACTCACCAACAAAGTCTTGGCCAGACATTGGCGAGTCACCATTACGATGATACCCTTCTACAGCTAGACCCATATGGTGATGTCCGCCATCACTCAGTCGACAAGGTCCACTGAAATAGTAAAAGGTGTTTATATCAGCTAATAATACAATTTGTCCGCCATCAGTCAGCTGACATTTCCCACTGTAAAAAAATGAGACACTAATTTTAGTAGATAATTCAACATGTCTGTCATTACACAGTCAATACGGTCACTTTAAAATTAAAATACACTTATTTTAGTTTATAATTTAATATGTCAGTCGTCTCCCAGAGGACATGGTCAAATATAAAAGAAAAAAGTTACTTAGGTTTTATTATAATTCAACATTTCCTCTGTTACTACACTGTAAAGGCACTTATATAATTTAATAATTCAATAAGTCTATTTAAATTCCATGTTTCCAAGAAAAAATTCCAAAAATATAAGTTAGGGCTGATCAAGATATTTATAACACTCAAATTCTCAAAACATTAATTGCATAAGGTTGTAAAAGCATGTTTAAAAGACATGCAGCACTTAATTCAAAATAGCTTTTTGTAAAGCAAGTTTTCAACACATTTCCTGTCGATTTAGACACATTAAAAACTGCACTTTAAATATGCAATTGAGATGAAAATGTAGTATTGATGTAGCTATTAAAGAAACCATCAATTTTGTGTTATATATCTGTAATTTTGGTGCTATAACAATTGTTTCCGTGATTTTATGGCATCCTCTTAGAACCACCATCAAAGATATCATTTGATGTCTTGGGAAGTAAGAAAACAATAAAAGTAAGCAAAAGAATTTTATTACCAGGAAGAAAACAATTCAAAATATTTTTTATTTCCAATTTTGAAGTCAGGATTGAATCATAAAGAGAACACAAATGATATTGAAGTTTTTTCTTTTGTCAATACATGTACCTCTGTTCTAATTAAATGTCTAAAAACATAGACTTGGGTGGTATATATATATTGCTATAAACAACTCACAAATTATCGTATAAATTTGGGTCACACAATTAATTAGCATAACCAGTTGTATTCTTTCTCTCCTACAATTTCAAGTTATTAACATCCTACACAGCAAACTAATGCTCTCAGTCGGACTGTAATTTTAAAACAAAGTTATACCTACCGTGAATGACAGTCACTAGCTACACTGGGTAATGATGATTGACAAGCACGGTCCATACAATGTCCATCCACTGGACAACGTGAATAATGTCCACTATCACTTAAACACTGATAATCACCCTCCTGTTCATTATTGTTTATTTTATAATGATGTAACGGGGGTATTGATGATTGTTCATGGTCACTATGACAAGTCCGTCCATGACAACACATATCTACAGGTACCCTCTGTGAGGGATTTGTACATGCTACAGTTCGTTGTCCCCACGTGTCTGAACGTGGTGACTGTACTCTATTTATAGCACTATATTGTCCATTGTCACAGTATTTAGGTGAACAACACCTTACACATCCAGAATCAGAATAAGCTGGTGGGGGGACATTCCACGCTTGCGCACAAATGGGGTGTTGACTATGAGGAACCGGACAAGAACAAGATGATATTTTGGACATCGGGGACATGGGACTTCTATTCATAACTGCACGATTCTGACTGACCTCAGCATACTGTAAAGAATTAGCGGGTGAATCAGATCCAACCTCACTTGGAGGTGGGTGTTCTGGTGGCGGTGGTAAAAACTCCGCCCAGTTGACCATTGCTTGTTTTGGTACAATAATCTGTCCCTGACCTTTCCTGCCTTTTTTAATCAACATTCCATTTTCATCTGTTGTGTGACTTCCACTATCACTTGTAGGACTTTGCATGTGGTCGCTATGATCATGATGGTGTCCACCAGAATGGCTATTATCAGTGTTTGATCCACTGCAGTCATGTTTACAACAACTGTCCCCAGATCCACTATTTTGATTAATCGGTCTAAACATATGTTCCATGTGTTGAGCAGCCCCTGGATTAATTAAAGTTGTAGTAGCATACGGTGCCACTGGGTCTTGTTTATGGTAGAATGTCTTCATCTGTGGCACATTATAAATATTGTGATCTTGCATTTCAACCTCTTTGTGGCCTTCTAAAAGATTGGTAACTTCTGGTGACATGTTACCTGAAAAACATACAAAATCCTTATTGCTTCTGAAAAAAATAAGGTTTCAACTCACATTGCTTTTTTCTTTTTAATCAAAATAATGAATTAAATTTCACAATGTGTTATTTCTATTAAAGTCTGTGCTTCTTTTTTCTCAAGTGCTATATACTGGTATAGGTAGATTATGGAAACATTTAAAATTTCCACTAATCAATAGTAGCTTATGACCCACTGTGACCAATGCCCCTAGTAAAAATAAAGGATTAAATCTTTCTTACCTAAAAGTTTACCTTTCTAAAAATAGTTATTTTTTTTCCAATTTGGACAGAATTCACATTTTCTTACATGGGCACAGCACTACTCTTCTTTGACAAATTAATATTTTCTGTTTTAAACAACTTGTTCTCTGACCATTTTCTGATATTGTGTACTGATATTAAAGAAAACTGATTGAAAATTATTGTAAACATAAACAGTATTTGGTCATTTAGATACATTTATTTGACTTTTTAACTCACTATTTTACATAATGAAACAAATTTAGGTAAAAAAAACCCTGCCATAAACCAAGGCTGGGTACTTTTGCTCATCTCTGAATAAAAAAGAAGTTTTAAATGCAATAAATGGTTTATATTGCTTGTTGTTATACATCATTAATGGTCCTAAAAATTTATGTATGCTATACTGCAATACCAATATCTATGGTTATTATAGAGCATTTTCTGTTTATTATAGAAAATTATCTATAAATATTAACTGTGGGGAACATTTTCTGAAGTTGTCATTGGTTTATGATCAGATAAAATCTTGACTTTGATTTCAATTACAAATATACTGCAGTAACATCTGTCAATATCAAAAATAAATTCTATATTGACTGAAATAACTGCCATGTTTGTAGACTTTGACCTGCTGACAAGACAGAGATGAGAAGCATGTGTTAGTCAATTCTGATTTTAGATGGGACAGTATTTTATACAATTTAATTGCATTGAATGTCAGATTGAATGTTTTCGTACTATGACTATTTCTTTTTATCAGGAGATATTTATTAATGCAGATGTTAATGTCCCTCCTACATTTTACTTTATGCCACACATCAAAGTTTTTGTACTAATCAAGTCAGGTTCATCCTAATTAAATGCAGGTGTTTCATAATTACATTTTATATTTTGTAAATTTTTGAAATTTCAATTATTTATTTGATATACTTGTAGACTTACGTGCATCCTTCTCGCCATAGCCATTCCTATAGAAAGTTGTACAAGGTCTGTCGTCTCCTTTATGCATAGGTACTGCAATATATTTATAATGATTAGATGGGGTGCATGGTGCATGGCATTACAAGAAATAGTTGCAAGAAACGAAAAATGAGAATTTGGCTTGCATGTTTTGTTTTAGTCAATTTACAAAACACAATGTATTATGACCCTCTAGCATGACAACATGTGAAGTAAAAAATGACAAAATCACTGCAGAAAAAATAACCCTGAGACATCCTCTTCTAAAATGAATTTTTATGTTATTACAAACCTGAGACTAGACAAATTGGATCACAACCGACACCAAACAAAGACATAACAAGAAAGTGTATATACCTGTATACAGACCATTCTGCATCATCTTCTTCTTACTCTTCCGTTTCTTACAGAGCCAGATACTAAAAATACACAATGCCAGCCATAATGTTCCTCCAACCACTCCGATCAAAACACCGATAAACCAGGGTTCTTCCATCAAACTTGGCTGCTCTGGTCCTGCAATATAATCAAATTTGGTCTTCTTATTACTATTTGACAATTTTACATTACAAGTTTCATGTTACAGTGCAGGGCCACTTCCATTATAATTCATTCTCTGTAAGCACTAGAAACATTATTGATTAAAATTGGTTAAATACAACTGGAACTTCTATAAATAAAAAATTTAAGCTTTCAAAAATTAATTTAGTGCTGTAAAACATATAGAAACAGCCCCAGTTTTCAATGAATGCCTTTCTTGTAATTTTTATCTTAATAATACAACATGTAAAAAAAAGGAATATATGGAGACAATCTACATCTTTTCTAAACTTTATTTAGATTTAGAATCAGAACTTAAGAGGTTGACTTTTTATCAATGACTAAAATTTTTAATTAAGGTGTTCACATGATTTTTACAATTCAACTTTGCTTATGATCTTTGGTTAATATATCAATATTGTTTCACTGCCATACAATTAGTTAATGACAAAGACCATTTTATCACCATTTTCTTTGTGCTTGTAGGATACAACAAAGTAGAATTCATAAAATGAGCAATGCAAGGTCTGATGAAATTTGATCATAAAACCTGACAATGCATTAAGGAAGAGTGACGCTGTGTAATTTGAATGCATTATGGGCCTATAGGGCAAGGATTTCAAACTCAACTTTGTTATAGCTCACTAACAATGAATGTAACCGTAATAAAATGATAAATTTAATAGTATCCTGGACATTTAATAACAAAAATGGCTTACAGCTGAATAAGAAATTCTTAATGAATGTCCACAGTGTCAAGCACCTAGGAGCTAAATACAAAATTTTCTGTTCCATCCTGTTTAACTTTTTTGGCATTACAAAACCTTTGAATCATATTGGATGATTTTGAATTCAAATGTCAACTATCCACCAGATGTGTAACATAATTAATGTGCTAACGAGTTGCCTCTTTAAGGATTTTACAGAGGAACGTCACGCTGATGTGAAGTACCATTATATTCTCTAAAGAAATAATGTAATTTTTCACTACAGCAATTTCACTGATGAGAGACCGAAGAAAACATTAATAAACTTTATAATTTTTTGACTGTGGAAATTTGCGGTTTACTAATTAGTTTACGCCATCATCAATTTAATCGCCATGGTAATTGAAGTTTAGAATCAAATCGCAATCACAGACTCAAAAGAGATTCATAATGTTATATTAGATGTTAATTTATCATGGTGATTTTAAATAATGGAAGCATTTTGTAGTTGCTTCCAACATAGTGTGACTTGAGGTGAAATATTCTCTTTGTTTGGATCTTTTAATTGTCATGGCATTTGTATTGAGCTATTCAGTGGAATAATTTCTGATTGCCTCAGAGAATTAACAGGGTCTTGTAGCCAAAAGCCTGCACTGAATAATGATGGTGTAATATTGGGAGGTATAAATCATTTTAGTTCATCCAATTGTAACAAGAAATAACAACACTGACATAACACAGGCTTCTTTTAAAACAATACTTAATAATCACATTTTTTGACAGTAATCAAATTGTTTAAGCAAATCATTCTTATCAATATGATTTACAGGTGCACCAATGATAAACTGTGTTCTTGATGGCAAAAGAACTAAAACTGCACCAGAGGCTAGGCTGTTTTGCAATAAATTACAAGTTTATGACTCTCAAAGACTGTCACTGATTTGGGTGATTACAGGTATTTTTATCTAAAATTCCAAAAAATAATCCTTGATTTTAATGCAAAAAAGTGCCCCTATTTAGGTCTTCAAACACTTAAAACTGCAACTAGTTCAAAATAGTGTAAAACAAGAGATATGCAGAAACCACATTAAAGCTGGATTTTTCAATGATCAAATAATTCTTGCGTTGTGCAGTACCTTAAATATATATCTATCAATGTTCCAAATATCAATTAATTCCATTCAAAAACATCTGAGTTATTGTCAGAAAACAAAACTTTAACCAAAACTTTAACCTAATTCAAGGGGAGA
>JAULBM010000021.1:3648429-3684726 GCA_032357055.1 Geukensia granosissima | reverse complement strand
TAATATGCTCTCGTCCTGAATATGCATGAAATATTTGCCACTGGACGTTAAGCACCATTCAATCAATCAATCTTTCTGACTGTTCAAGGTGCAAGCAAAATTTCCAGAGTGAATGTGACCAAACCCATTAGATTTAATCCTTTTGTCCTATCATATACTTACTATTGGTAATGATGGTGTCACTTATTGGACTGGGCATTCCAGTACCATGGGAGTTCTGTGCTCGCACTTGGAATATGTAGGGAGTGTCTGGTTGTAGGTTATTAACTGTATACTTTAGGGTCTGTATTGTATCAGGCACAACTACCCAGCCCTGAAAAAAAAAAACAATATTAATTTCCGTGACAATGACAGATATATTTGTAACATGTAAATACATTACCTACTGGTACTACTGTGTCCAAGAACTAGTAAAAATTAACTCAGCCAATGACAAACAACATCTTAGACAAAAACTAATTTCAAAATATTTTTTAAACAAATTAAATAAAGTGTTTATTCAGATTGATATTAATGACTCTTTCATTTTCAGATTTTTTGTAATGAGCATGCCGAAATTTGAAGAAAATTGGTAAAATTGTTCAAGTCTATATAAACCATTTCTTATTCCTCTATATAAATAGGAAATAAATGTTTAATTTAATGATAACATCCCAAACAAATGCATTTAAATTTGTATAAAAACTCTTAACTAAAGTCAATTTGACTTGGATGTCTTCTGAGAAATCCAAACAGATAACATTTACCTCAGTTGTTTCATGACTGAAGTATTCTATTTTGTATGCGAAAACTGGTGAGGCTCCTGAATTACTGTTTGGTTGCCATGACAACATGACAGATGTAGATTTAGTCTCTATGGCAACAGGTTTGGATGGTGGACCAGGAAAATAAGATGGATCCTGAGTTCGATGGAACAAAACTGAACTACCATCAGGAACTGAAATGAAAGACATAAGATTCAACAACAAGCTGTATTTTGTGTTTGTTCGGAAACAAGCTGTGCGATCTATTTGGTCTAACAGCAGCAAATCTTGAGCTATAATAAAATCCTTTCCAATACAAAACATCTGTACCTTGCATATACAATGCCAGATTTTAAATTCTTTTGAAAAATCTACTTAAAGCTATATCACACAATTAACTGATTTTATGATTATTATTTAAATAATATAGAAATGAATAACAGTTTGAATAACTAACCTTCCACAACAAGACTTGATGTCCAAGTTGTCTCCCCTGTTTCACTGCTGGCTTTACATGCATACATTCCAGTATCTGATACACGTAATCCTGAAATAAAAAAATATCAAGAAAATGTAACAACATATCTGAATAATGCTCAATTACTTCTTAAATTGACTATTCATTTTGCCTTTGACCACCACTGACAGGCAGAAATAATTTCAGATCCAAAAGGTGATAAATTTATCTTTTTAAAAAAAGTATCAAAGAAAATCAATATTTACTATATTCTGGAAGATACTTGCATACCAATAAGTACAGAATACATTATGAACCTGTCAATATTACCTGATATTTGTAATGTCCCTGTTGACTTTTGTTGAATTCTGGGATCATCATCAGACAACAAGTTCCCATTTTTATACCAACGAACTGTAGGGGAAGGATCACCAAAAGCTTCACAGAGTAGATAGGCAGTTTCATCTGTAGCCAAAGTCTGGTTTTGTGGCCCTATTCTTATGATAGGTGGTGGTCTGTTGTCACTCTCTGCAAAGGAAAAGGAGTTACTTCCCTTACACCACATTTTAAAAAGAAACAGAGTACTTATAGCTGATTGAACTATATTATCTATGAACTATAAATTGTTTTATTTGTTTAAATTCAACCTTTCCCATTTTGTAGCTTTGTTACAGACCTTTAATTCAATTAATTCATTTGAATGTGACACTTTATAAACTTAACAGCTAAATAAACTGAATAATCAATACATTTCAAGAAATTTCCAATAATTCTCAAATCTTAATTGGTCGTGACATCCTTAAATGTTCGTGATAATTTACCCTTGACTTTGAGTTGAACAGATGTGGATGCTGTTCCTACAGTATTGAGAGCCTCACACTCGAACTCGCCAGCATCGGTAGGCTGGACATTGTCTATCTGTAAAGTACCATCAGGCTTTACGGAGTAACGACCATCTGGCTTGTATGGAAAGATCAAACTCTGTAAAAAAAGAAGCCAAATTTATTCAATATTTCAATGGGCCATGGTCCCTGCCTTTGTTCATTGTATCTGTTTAATGTCGACTATTTTTATTGTATTCATTTTATTATACTAATTTAAAGACCCAGAATCAATATTACAGCAAGTATCTATTTAATTCTTTGTTCACTTCCATCTCCTTCCGTTCAAAAAATATTTTCTTTGTTTACAAGCCAAGAAATTGTTCATTATGTGCTTTTCATCGATTTAATGGGGAAGAATAATAGTGTTCTAACACTAAAAACTCAAAAAGTGTAGGAAATCAAATTTCTATAGAAAAACATTAATATCATCACAAAACTGTTTTTAATTTGATACAATTACTAACCCATTTTTCATGACAAAATTTTTTCTCATTTCAAGCAACAACTAATGAAGAAGCGTGGAAGGAAAACCACTTGTAACAAATATCTAAAATGTACACGCTGTTCTAAGTGACAAATATTGTCCTTATAATTGAAAAGATTGTTGTGCGGAGTCTATTCTCCAAAGAAAACAGTCCAACCAATCAATCAAATCTATTCTATGTCGTCTTTCTCAATTTCATTATTTCAGAAGATGATGCTTAAAATTATAGCCATCACATATAAAATATGACTTTTATAATTTTCTAAGACAGATTAGAATGGAGTCATGGGTTGAGTTCTACAGATACAAATTAATACTGTATTGGACGTGATACACGTGTGGTTTGTTCAGTGTTAACTAAGATTTCTAAGGGAAACATAACAAGATAGTTACAAATCAATAAGCATTAGGCTTGATTATATTGTTGATCCAATTTATCTGGATTTTTGTTCCGAGGTTTCTTTAATATTGATATCATCTATGATTTATTTTTTGGGATTCTTTGCAAGGCCAAAATGAGCAATCTTGAGAAAGGTTCTGTAAAGGTCTTTATAAACTTTCAGCCAGGAATTTTTACGTTGAAAGATTTTTTGGTGTCAACGTTACAACTTTGATAATTAAGTATAAACATGGTTATTTAAATTCAGATGAAAAATGGCAACAATTCAAATTTTTGAAAAGAAAAGATATGGAGCAAGCTTCCATTCTATTAGAATATTCTAAGTACAACTTGAGTCTGAATCCAATATTTCTGATAAAATTCCTTAAAACTACTAAGTCATGCAAATCGCCCTTTATAGTGCATTTCTGTGATCAAACATACAATGTTTCTACTACCATTGCACAACAGTCAGGTTCGATACAGTAAATTATCGCCCTGTTTCGTTTGATATGCCTTCTACTTCTGCAGTTTATCAAATCAAGAAAAAAATGTTTATCTTCCTCCCAAACAAAAACCAACTTGTCTTATCTTAATTGCCACTCAGTAGATGATAACGAGGACCCAGGATTTTTATTAAGTGTTCATCAACTATAGACCAATTTATATAAAAGCTCTGATGAAAGTTAATGACAGAAAACAGTATTTTATGATCCTATAAAAAGAGTTTGGATCATGCAATCAGTCACAGTCTAGTATATCTATTTACAAAGATAAGTCTGTTTGTGTCATTGGTTCTAAAGTCCAAACATAATTTTTATAACAATTAAGCAATATTTCATGATATTACAATGTTATTGATAAGTTCATTAAAATGGATTGGAATTTGGAATTATCACTTACTAATTAACTTTTAACACATTTTTAAAAAATATCTTTTAAGCCTTAGTAATTATTTTCATGGGAGTAAAATTTCAGGAAGATGCTTACATATGGGGTAAATTTATTCATGCCACATAAATTGATTTATGTTTTAAAGTACAATACAAATGTACATTAAAAATTCCCTTAATATATTTTCTGCAAATCAATCTTCAAAATAAAGCAATATTAAGAAACCTGCACATAGCATGGGCAGGCAAACTTTTGTCCAGAATAAAATTTCCCTTCCTATCCCATTGTGATAAAATAGTCCTAAGATTTTTAATGATGATGTCAATATTTTACAGTGTATTAATAGTATAAAGAGCTTAACATATATCTTTTTTCTTTTGATTTCACCAAATTGAAGCCTGTTTTATAAGAATTATTGCTATGTCAATCATAGCATTAACAAGTCAATGAATAAATTCTACTTCCATATTATCTTATACAAGAGTCATTCTGGAAAGGAAGAAATACAAAGTTCTTTATTATTAATGACAATACCAAAAGAGCTCTATATTTCAGATGAAAAATTGGCCCTAAAAAGGTGGATTCCCCACTACTGCCATGGACCCAAAAATGCTGAAATATTTTCCTTTTTTAAATCCGTTAAAAATCCCTATCCGGCAGAATATCTTGCATCTTTTTAAAGCAGATTTATTAATGAATCTTTGATTGTCCTTTTAACTGACCTTTTCAGCATTGGCATGTTGACTTCGTTTCCTCCAATATATAGTGGGGGCAGGGTTACCCTCTACAACACACTGAAGGCTAACACTACGACCAACACCTACTGTCTTGTCTACAGGACGAACCTTGAACTCAGGAGAATCTGAAATAGAAATTATCATTGAAACTTCTCTAATTTCTGCATTTCTTTTATCTTTGATTAATGCTTTTATCATAGACAATAAAATTTTCCATCAGTTTTTCTTTTGAACAATTATTTTTAAAGCTAGTGAGAAGAAGATAACAGACCTAATGAAATCAAAAATGGAGAAAAAAACCTACTGACTATGTTTTCTACAGAAATGGAACACTTTGAACTGCAGCAGTTAATGAAAAATCAATAGGGCAACCAATAGGGCAGCCTTCTGAACAAATAAACTATAAAATTACTAACTGTCAGCCAGATTTCTGATACACAATGTAATAATCCTCTGATTGTCTGTATAATTCACATATAAATTTGTTACATAGAAATGGAGGGAAATTGTTATTGACTGGTACAAATTCATGTCTATGTTTAGATTTAGACAGCCCTTGTATCCAGACTTTGGTATATACAAGTATTAAGTACATGTATACATTTTGTTGTTTTATGTAATGTTGTCAAGTGTTTTCACCCCTTTATGGCCGAGTGTTACAACTTCACTAAACTCAGAAATAAAAAAAAACAACATGTGACACCTTGTAGAAGACAAATAGACATTTTAGACTCCAGTGAAAACATATTTTATTTTTAAAAAATGTCTTCTGTTTAATACCTCTTTTTTTACTTTCATGTACAGACAGATGAAATTTTCCCTAACAAAGCTGCAGATTCTAAATTCCTCAAAAGCTGATTAGAGCCCAAGCCCTTAATAAGCTCAGTTCACAGGCTTAAAATTAAAGGTGTAAAAAAACTGCAAAATAGCCAAAATGATACAAAAATGTAGATAAGACAGTATATTAAAACATCCAATAAATTCCTGTGCAGTCAAAGTGACTTGAAGTTATCAATGACAAACACATAAAATTTAAATAAAAATCCAACTGATTGTCAAGAAAGGCATGAAATATCAATAAACTCCCATTACATGTGATAAAATAAATGAAAATACCATAAAGCATGGGAAGCTATAATAAAATTATGATGTGGCGTCAATTTAACAAGACAATGAAGAAGCTGATGTAAGGGGCGATAGGTAATCTTTGATCACTACCTCAGAGATGTTACGTGAATTATAGCTATGGATCTTTCCTTTGAATTATAGCTATGGATCTTTCCTTTAAATCATTTTTCCGTTTAGTGTTAGATTTCTGATGCCTAACTGATAAACTGTTTTAACACATATTAAAAAGATGCGTAAGAAATTAATGCACATATTTTTTTCCAGTGCTTTAATTCATATTTGATAAATGATCTTGTAAACAGGGACCAAAAAATTCCCACATTATTTGTTTAATTCAACTCAGCAGTCTTTACCCCTTAGACTTTTGAGTGGGAATGATAAGTTATCTAACCATCTTTTGAGGATTATCACAGATGCACATGCAGGGGATGCACTCCTGTTGACAAACATTTTTCTCCATTTTGAGATGAAACTCTGAGATAGTTAACAGTACAAGTGTTTGGGTAATGCTGTCGTCATAATCAACAGTGATACCTTCAATGTTTAAAATATTTTACCCAGAGGTGGATTAAAAATCAAGATCTCTCTTGCAATGATCAAAACCATTAGTTAATAGAAAATCAGCATAGGGTCTACCTTCTCTATGTCATAGTGTGCTCTATCTTAGTGACATTTTTTATTGAAGAATTCTCTTTAAGAGCAAGATGGCCTATCTCCTAGATAAATTAAGAAGCTTGGGGGATGAGGCTATATAACTCTGTTGGATGTATGAAATATTAAAATGATAAAAACTTCTTGAGACATCACACTCTTGAGTCATTACCAGTTTACTGATATAATTAATAGAATTTTTAATTAAAAGTTTTGAAGTATTTTTCCAGTTTCTTTAACATACATCAGAACTGTAAAATACATCCTTAGCTAGATAATTTACTTATACTAGCAGATTCTATGATTTCATTTAAAAAAAAATTTGGACAAAAATTGCAAGTTACTTTTCTGCTTGATTTATTCAACAAGGATAAGATTGTATACCAGGACAAAAAATGGAAACTGCTTACTTGAATCAAAGTCACTTATAGAATAAATGAATCATAAAAGACCAAAAAATAAAACCCACACCTATAATTATCATTTACATGATGTTCAACAATATTCAACATGGCAGCAAAAACTTATCATTCATGTAAAAACCATTTATGAAACCATCAAAGCTTAGATCTCAACTAAGACAAGCAGAAAACCAGACGAAATGGTGGCAAAACTGATTCAAATACACTGAACAACACATTAAGAAGGACTGAGTTTCCATTTAAACCCATCACACAAAATTGCTTGGAGACACCATAGCATTTAATATAAATTTAAATCCCGTTTTATGACCTATTATAAATATGCACAAGTGATCATAGCTTCTCTGCTTTCTGATCAACCTGTGGTATTCATGTTCAACATAGCTTTAATTTCAAAAGCCTAAAAACCACAAGATTAATGATATCACTTCTTAAAGACTATTTCTCATAATTTATTACGTAACCTATAAAATGTTAATTAACAACAATTGTCGATTTCTAGCTTGTGTCGAATCTTTTCTTTTTATCATTTGATACCAAAGTGCACTTCTGGCAATGAAGAAGCTCATGTTAAATTAATGTGGCCCCAGCAAATATTCTCACCTGATAACAACAAGGTGAGACAACTCTTAAACTATTTTATGATAGGTCTGATGCAGTGGAAATATCAAATTTACACCACATTTAAATTTCAATATGGTTTCAAGCTTGCCAAAATTTATTTTTACTGACAAGAAAAATTTTAACAATGCTTTGTTCAGGTAATTTTGCCAACAATGTGTAGAATTTTCATCAAAGAATATTGTGCTGTTGTAAATTAACCGAACAAGTGTGAATATCAAAGCTCTGAATGGAAACTAACAGCACAAGGTCTCCACAAACTTGTAACTCAGAAAAAATTATTTTGGGTGAAATAACGGTTATGATCTTCTTTTACAAAAAAGCCACACAAAAATTTTATATTGTGTGTACAGTATTAAACTTTAACTTTGCATAAACCAAAAATAACATTTCACACAGGGAAAAAAAATTATATCTTTCTTACATTCAACATTAAGACGAGCCACTGCTTCTGCTTCTCCAACCTGATTTTTGGCTACACACACATATATCCCAGTATCCTCTCTGCTGACATCCTCTATACGTAAAGTGTGGTCCCTGAGGGTGGAAATACGACCAATTTTACCATTTTCTTTCCGCCAAGTCACTTGTAAAGGTTTGTCCCCAACAACATCACATGGGAACTCGACAGTCTTGCCCTCCCTAGTTGTAACATCCACTGGAAATCTTCTAAAACTGGGTTTTTCTAGAAAGAATCAAACACAACTAGAGAAAATAGAAAATTGACATTAACTTGGTTCCCAAAGATTTGCCTTTTGAGTTTGAGAACAGTGACAATTTTATATAAATAACCACATATTATACTAATTCCATTTTTTGTGTATAGCATATCATAAAATTACTTATTTACTTCAAATTAAAATTGCTTATAGTGCAAAGGAACCTCATGTCAAGTGTCTAAACAAAATAGGTCTAAATTTCACCATTTAGTGAGAATAAATGTCACTTAATACGGCATAACATGTAGTTTGGGAGTCATTTGAATAAATCATTCCTGACGCTTTTAATGGAATGAAGTCAACATAAGGATGAGCTGTGAGTCAAATTTTTTACCTCTCCAAGTTTGTTTAGTTGAGTAGCCAAGTCAAAGGAAGATAACACTCAAATAAATGAAATAATTCAGCAATTGGATTCTGACCTAAGTAAAAGTAAAGTAGATAATTTTTATCTATCTACATGACAGGAAGCTCTTATCAAGGTCAAGACAAAGTTTTACTGGTGCACTTCTACACCTGAGTTTTCTGATTAGAACAATTCTTCACCTACATGTAAACTTTTTTAACATACCTATGACTCGTAATATGGCTGGAACACTCTCTTTCTCTCCAGCTTTGTTGGTAGCAATACATGTAAATATCCCAGCATCCTGTTTCCGGACTTGACTGATGTTCAAAGCCCCAGTGTCAGTAACAATAAATCTTGTATTGGTAGGACCACTGATAATTAATTCTGTATCTTTTTTCCAAATAATCCGAGGTTCAGGTTCCCCTCTAGGTGGTCGACAGGGGAAACTGACAGAGTCTCCAATGGCAGCAGAAATATTTTTTGGTTGTTGTCTAAATTCACTTCTGAGAACTGTTATATAAAATAAAATGAAATAGTTATCTAAAAAAACAATGAGATTAATTACACTTTTACAAGTAAATCTACAATGAGAATATATAAATTTGGGGCATCACATTGTTAGGATTCAGAAAAAATGACAGTAAAAACTTTCAATTCATAAAACTAGGTTTATTATGATAAACTTTCTTATCAATGGTGTGCCGAAATTAGCTCCAATTTCCCTGTGTTATTTTCTCTGACAATCTCCCCTATTTTCATTCCTAAAATATATAATTTTCCTGTAATTATAGAACTTGGTGTATTTTTATGTAAACAACTGTTCATTCAATGTCTTACAAGACAAACAAACAGACTGGGGTCTCTTACAGCTGAAATAACACAACCAATTTCCCCCTATTCAAAATTTATCAAAACGAAACTGACTTGTTGATATCTATATCCCATGGTCTGATAGTTATCTATAGGTTAGATCAGAGCAAAGATTACAACGTTTTTAATATCCTGCATCAAAAATGATCAGGACTATTTAGTTTCCTTTATAAAGACTGGTAGTTTATATCAATAGGTGGTAACAACTTATCATGTAGGTTTTCTTTCACCAGGCCTGACTGACATGATAGCTTTTGACCTTCTTTTCATTAGTATATTTTACATACAAAACATGTTCTTCATCCATATTGCATACCACCTGAAGGATTGAAGGCTAATTTTAATATGCACTTTAAGAGGGTAAATAAGCTCAGCCAATTGCATGCCATACAATAATATTTTTTAAGTTCAGCTTCAATTTCTAACAATTCTAAAATATACCCTTCAAAAAACTTTAATTTCATGGAAAATTTAGAGCTTTTTAACACTAAGGCAGCTTATTAAAAACGTCATTGCCACTTTAAATGCATATCTTTTTATCTAAATAAAAAAAAAAAAATGCCAAGAATGACATTAGTATAATAATGTTCAGACAAAAGAAAATCTATTTATTTTTATGCTTGAAAGTGTAGAAAATAGTGCATAAATAACATAAGTAATAAAAGTCTTCTTTCATAGTGCAGTCAATATGTTTAAGTCAAATGACTGCAATGGCGTTCTATTTTTTTTCTTCAAATAAATCAAGAAATGTGTCATATTTTCAGCATGAAACATATCTTTCTACTCTTAGCTTTTGAGCTCACAGTGATAAAACAATAAACAGACAATTTCCTTTAATTTCATTTTGTAATTGGCATGTATCTATTATGAAAATCTGTGGTCCACATGTAAAATAATTATAAATTTAGTTACTCGAAAGACAATAAATCTGAAAAGCATTTAACTTCCAGCAATAAAATAACTGTTAACACCAGATAAAATGCACTTCATGACACTACCCACTTGCCACTAAATGTCCCAGATTTTTTAGCCTGTGCTTTCAGTGAGTATGCTACTTCAGCTATTAGATGATGGTAATTATTACTAAGGTAGTGGGTCAAAGAGCACCACCAAGGGCAGGTAAATGAAAATTTTTTTTTTAAAGATGCTGATAAGTTGAGTGCACCCTTTTGTATGATACAAAGCCAGCAGTAAAGTCTTGTATTTTGGTAATAGAATTTGTTTTGTTTTAAATTAATTACTTAGATCACTCAGGCATACCAGTCCCATTTTTATACAAAATTATTATAAAGGACCATTTAACATCAAAGTCAAAAGACTTACAACTAGATAATATTTTTGACAGCAACATGAGGTAATAAAGCTGAAATGCAGGTGATTCTCACACTTAGTTTGTATTGTAATGGCAACATAAAAGACAAAATTATGTGACAATTTGGTAGAAGTACTTCATCAGCATACTTGTTTCAACAGAACAATCACGAAACAAAGGATGAGTTATTTGGACAAGATGTTGCTAAATCTTTGGGCGACATGATTAATATTGTATCCATTAAGAACATGTGTGCAGCATTTACATAAAAGATGTGCATTTCATACTTATAAATAATAAGTTTTTAAAAAGTCTTTGTTAAAATAATTGATAGAGTGTAGCACATGGAGTGTTTTAACTACAGAAAACAGAACATTTAAATGCTTGCAAATTAAAAGCTGAAAACACTACCAGTACTTTCAAATTTTAAAGCAACAAAACTGTCAAAAGATATTCTGGTAAATGTCACCATGGTTAACATGTCATACCTGCTATAGATAGAGTGGCGTTACGGCTGATGGCACTTCCATGGACATTGGTTGCATTACAGTAATATACTCCAACATCTGTTTTATCCTTCTTGCCATGCACTACACTCAAGAAAAATAATTTGCCATCAGGAAAAATCATACGATTAGAGTAAGGGTTTTCTGGACTAGTTTCTACTTTCTCGCCATTTCGGTACCATGTGATTTTAGGTTTTGGGTCACCTTCAGCTCGACAATTGAGAGAAGCAGGTTCATCTTTAGCTACGTAACCATCCTGGGGATGCTCAACAATTCTAGGGTTTGGCAAACTTGGGGCAGCTAAAATATAAAAAAAAACCCAATAAACACCTGTTATACTTCGAACAATTAAAACAATTAAGTGATGCATTCAGCACAGGGAAATCTTTATAAAAATATCATAATCATGTACAATCTCAGCAAAAAATATAATTCCTATACCACAAACTGCATTTAAAACAGTTTAATATGTTGTTTCCTACTGACATTATTGTGGTTTTATCTACTTATTAATTTAGTTATTTCAGCTAAATAATGTTTTATTGTCCGTTGTTTTACTCAGATTTTTTGGCAACAGGTTGCACATAGTATGTCAACTGTTGTTTTAATTTTATTTATTTGATCACAACATTATATTATGAGTGCAATAGTCAGCTTTCAATATTTTTTCCCTAAAGTTCAAAAATTTCAAAGTTGTCCTTCTTTTTTTTCATCTTGTTGATGACATTGTCATTCCAAGATGGAGTCTTCCCATGAACATCAAATAAAGTCATCAAATATTATTGAATTTGTTTTGTTTCTGGCTGACCACTTCACTGTATATTGATTATGGATGTCCACACACTGGTCAACCCTAGAGTATATCCATTTTTATTGACCATTAAATTTCCATTCTGTTTGATGCTACAACAGGGAGCAATCATTTATAAAGTTATTACAAGAGGGAGGTGTAATTTGTTATGTCACAGGCTTTATAATCTGTCATTATTCCATTTACACAGCAGGTGGTCAATACTGTAATTATGACTTAAGTACTTGAAATAATGGTCAGTTTTCTGATGGTCAATAGAATTTTCATGTTATACTCAAATTTACAAGTCTTCTGAGGCCAAAAGTCAGAATGTCATGACAACATTAGGTATTAATTTTAAACTTTTGGGAAATTCATGATCCATTGCTTAATGATCTATTCCAAATCAGATTTGCATGCCTTTTTGACATAACTGGACATGCATTCTGTATCTATCTAATGTGCATGTCATCATGATAAATATCCAACCTTTGCCAGTGGTCAGTGTTGCATTGGCATGTCATGATGTAATTCTGAACTCTGCTAGCTTCCTGATGTCAGAATGACAAATGAATTTGGTCATTTTCTAAAATCACCTTTCTTAATAGTGGCAAGAATTGCATGCCATACTGATAAATGTGCACAACTTCTGTTGGTGGAATTACATGTCAGGAAGATCTATTGGTCATTCCAGAGATGTGGTTTTGCAGTTTTAATCTCTCCACTGTGATAATTACACCAATTAATCAATGGCTACCCATTTAATTAGTAGCATTAGACAAACTGCTAACTGCTTTATATTGGAAGTGTCCATCAAAACAAATAGAATTTCATTACTGGCTGATTGGCATGAAGAATTTATTGTTTTAGACTTGAAGTGTTGGTCAGTGGAAGTTTAGTGTGATAAAGAAAGCTATATAAGATCTCAGCAGGAAATTACGATCTCCTAGCCATTTATTCATGTCCATTCCTACAGAATTAGTGTGTGTCAGACTCTACAGAGATTAAACCACAAGATAATTTGGCTGACATTGTCAAATCTTGTTTGTTTACTGTCAAATGACCACTGAATGACCACTACATTATAAAACAGAATGAAAACATGAAAATTATTTTTTAATTATCATCACACAAGAAAAAATTCAGGAAACCATGACAATCCAAGGATTTTCCAAAATTCTGCCCACATGCTGGATCAGCTGTGTTGGAACTATTACAATTTGTAATGTACTGGTAGTTCCTTTGACGATGAATATAACTTTAGTATTTTTTCAAAAATTTAAAATGATTTGAAATCAGAAAACTGAGTTTATTATGCTTTCTAAAGAGATTATCTGGTGTTTTTTCAAATGATTTCTATTGTTGTAACACATGAGACCTTGGAATTATTGTTCAGAACAGTTATATTTTCCAAGTTGCAACAATGATCTTTCAGAATTTTAAAATTGTACTACAGGGAAACCTAATTCTATTTTAAAAGAAGCCTTCCAGTACACAGATCTGTTGCAGCACTTGATGACACAATTGCATCTTAGCCAATGTTTTCTAATAAACAGCTCAGCAAGGTTCAAGCAATGTGATCTATGGACAATATCTTTCACAATTCCTGAACATCAGCTAGGTTGTAAAATGTAAGGAATACTTGTGATGATATAGGAAGTCATCTACAGAACAGTTTTCTTATTGTACCACATTAATGTAACAGAACCAAACTGACTTTTATGTTACTTGTGTAGGGCGAGTATCTATTATCTCATGGAATCTGGCAAAAGACACTCAGTGCAGATTAACCCTTAATTTTATACTACTACTAAAAAAATTGGCTACAAATCTGGTCATCAATTTTACTGACAAACTTTGTACTGAACTAACAACTAACATTCCTACCAAATAAATGCCTCATTAATGATGAAATTTGCTGGAAAAAAACAATATTATGAAATAATGTTTTACCTAAGGACGGCTCACCAATTTAATTTTCAAATTATTCAGTTTAAAGCATACCGTATTACCCTTTCTAATAATTAAGGAACAGCATTAAAGCCCCATCCCCCTATTCAGAGAATTAATACTCTTGATAAATTTTTAAAAGTGAAACCACCTCTTACTCAACATTATATAATACAAATGTATGAATTATGAATGATTTCTTCTGTCATTCATTAGCTATCATGTTTCAAAGAGCACAGTTATTTTACAATATCTGACTACTGATGATTTCAAAATCTGCCAAAAATTAACTCTGCTTCAGAATCTGCTTTTTTCCAATAGACAACTAATACATCTTTAATCCCAACAATGAAGAATACCTATACCTTCTATATTTTTATTTTCTTTAACACATGTTTGGAAACTTTTAGGTGAAAAAACAACGGAGAAAATGTGTTTATGGGGGCTGTCCCCTGTCCTGAGACATATGACTGACCTATGACACTGTACAATTCACCCTGATTATGCTTTAGACCAAATATACAAGCCAAGAAATCAGAAAGTTGACTAAAGTACATGTATATGGACGAGGGTAAAAATTAATGCTGCCATTACCTAACGCATAAACAAGATATAACACAAACACAAATTCCATAAAAATGATACTCACATGAAATGTATTTGGATGTTTATTTTTGTTTTAAACTTTATATAAATTACAAATTGACAGGTCTTCAAAGCCACTGTTTAATAGGTGTACATAAGAATTTTATTTCTGTAACAGTTTATGAGAAATACTTCTTTTCTTCTTGTTATTGAATAACATAAGGAATCTAAATGGCCTTTCATCTATCAAAGACTGCAATAAGAAACAAGAGTTTATTGAAAGCCTTGTAATAAAATTTTATGATGTAAATACCAGCCTGTGATTAAATGATGAGAACTGCATCTGTGTAAACCAATGAATGTTTTATAAACATTCAGGCAATTTTTATTGACTCCATGATCCAGAATAAACATTGCTATCCCCTGTTGTTTAGTGTGCCTGTATCAGGTACAGTAATCATAATATTGACTGATTGACCAGTGGTCAGTAGCTCATTTCTCTATCTGTTCATTGTAAACAAATTTCTTACCTAATGTAAACTAAGTCTGATATTTATCTATATATATATCTATATAACAGATCTTTAATGACAATTTCATAACTCTATGAGAAAATATCACTTTTGTAGGAAAAACATATTAACCAGGGCATGTGAAATTTTACATCTTAACCAAAACCTCCTATGTTTTCTTTATGATATATCAGACAGGTCTGGATAAAAAAAGAAAAATAATTTGGTATAAGAATGATTTTTTTTACCATCTGTTTCAAGCAGCTCACTAAATTTGAGCTGGTATTTTGTATATATCCCACACCTGTCCAAAAATCTGCTTACTTATTCAATTGATTAAATCAAAATTGAAAATTTCCTCAATCATACCAATCAATTCATTTAACCTTGACATTTATCATCCCTTTTGTGTAGACAAGATGATGTAGATGGCACCACTTTTATGGTACAAAGATAACAATACAGCAATTATTCTTTCCAATGCCAAGCTAAGTGCAGTAGAATAAATCTGTTTAT
This sequence comes from Geukensia granosissima, assembly GCA_032357055.1. Taxonomy (NCBI): domain Eukaryota; kingdom Metazoa; phylum Mollusca; class Bivalvia; order Mytilida; family Mytilidae; genus Geukensia; species Geukensia granosissima. The sequence goes on along the minus strand of JAULBM010000021.1, from coordinate 3,669,220 downwards.
TTGACAAAAACTAATCAATGCCTTTCATTTTGCAGTGTTTAATGATGACAGGTTTGGAATCCCATCAAACGCACCCAAATTTATTTCTACAAATCATGAGCAGGTGCCCATTTTCTTTTCATTTGCTTGCTGATGTATAATTATAAGTTTGACTTCAAATAGATATGTTTTTTACAATTTACAAAAAATACCAATAATCTATTTAAGGCAACCCCTTGAGGTGATTGTGTTGTTTTATTAAGATCAGTTATTGTAGACTTCCTGGACTGTTTGGGGGAAATCTCTCTCACCAGCAAAGCCAGTTTTAACTGCAGGAAATATTAATCCTGTTCACCATCAATATATAGAAAGCAGAGAAAGAAAATGGAGGTCATTTCACACTGGAGATCATTTGAACTTTTAAAAGATTGATCCAGCATCTATTTATAACAATAATAAAATGAAAGTGATTGCAAGTGATGTAACCCATGTGACAGCTGGAAATAAGATGTTGGAATTTGGATTTTAAAAAAGTTTAAACTATGTTAAAATAAAATTTTCTTTTTAAGATTCTGTATGGAAAGTTTCTGAGAAATGCTGCATTGTGGCTACCCAATTAATTGAAAGACTATAAACTGGACAATAAATGTACTCAAACATTGCATCTAATAACCTTGTACTGTGATTACACCTTCAATCTGTCAGTATGTATGTATACAGGTTAATGACCAAAACATTCGACAAACTCAATCACCACTCTCTATGATAGTATCTTTCTGACCCTTCAATGGCTGGTATAACATTCTTACAATTTATTAGACAAATTTGGTGGTGCCTTTGTAAGGAATACATTTCAACATTTTGTAAGTTTAAATAATTGAACTAGATTATAAAATGAATGTTTGTTTCTAATTGTCCTGTTTATTTGTTTGTACAAGGTGATCTGATTTTGAAGGTAAACATACAGATGGCACAGGTAAAACTAACTAAATTGCCCTATTCTCCATATAAAAAGACATTAAGAAAATTATGATTGCTAAGTTTTCACAAGTCTCCCATTCCTAAATGTCTAGCATTTCTACAATATCTTTTCTTTCATTCATAATTTGTTCAACCTGTGATAAAAATTTAGTCATTGTAAATTTTTGATGGCTTCATAAAACATGATGCATCTTATATTTATGACAAACTCTTGCCATTAGACATCTGTTTGGATCAAAGCAATCAAGTTCACCTTATTATTTTGGTCCACCCACTTTATGATGAGTCTTCTGTGAGCCATCTTACATTTTGTATTAAAATCTGTCCATACCCAAAACATATTAACTACATAGATGTTTTGGTAATAACCTAGCGACTTTCACCTGAACACAATAAAGTCCGTCCCTCCCACAAAGTGATTTTCCAGTACAGTTTATGGAAATTTAACAACATCTTTGATTAGGAACTTATAAAGCAGAAAGCAATAGTGAAACATCAAACGTTTTTGTTGCAAATGCTGTAGATTTAAACTTTTAATGCTCTCGGATCCATAGGTTATAACTTGAAACAGTAGATACCTGTTGTATATTAATGAGTGCACTGCACGCACATGAAGTCTGGTGGAAAAAATGCACAGCTTGCAACTTTTCTGGACCTGTGTATATATATTTTTTATTAAAAAGTGTCTCTTTCTTTGAACTTAAACAAAAGTTCAAAGAAACAGAAATATGCAGCTGACAATTTTGAAATGAAAATCTCGGTTCAGTAGAAATGAAACACAAAATGGCATCACAACTAGGAATGGTTTGTGTAACATGGAAATTCCTAAGAATGAATATTTCCATATTTTAAAGATAACTAAATCCAAAGATGACATTTTTTATTGTCTTGTACAGAGACAACATGGATTTGACAGAAAAATCTTTAGACCAGTCTAGACAATTTCACAGAACACACAGAACCATTCTAATCTGGTTTTTTCATAATATAACATTAGCACACTAATAAGTATAGCAGCCAACATTAAAGAGATACTCTATACCCTTAACCCTTCCTAATGGGTCAATGATGTTAAGAATGATGAGCAACAGTTTCTATTCATGCAGAACTTGTTTCCCAAACACCTACAAGCCATGGCAGCAATTACACTGCAAGTCATTACAGTGTTTTGATGCATTTTAATTACAACTGAGTAAAATCTTTCATGTAAGAGCTCTTGTAACAATGAATTAACATCTGTCCAAGATGAAGAGTTTTCAAGCATCCATATTGTTATGATCAAAAACTCATGGAGGGAGGTAACCTTACCTAAATATCACAAAGTATAGTAAATAAGTGTTTTGTGTTTTTTTTTTTGCAATTTTGTAGTGCCCATCAGATGGCTAAGGTTGAATTCCCGTTTAGAAAGTACTGCTTTAAAGTGTACTGTAGTGCTCATCAACTGGTACAAGTTCAAATTTCTCCCTATAGTAACATTTTTTCCAGAAGATATCATTACCCTGAAGTGGAGAGCATCTGTCCAGACCATAAAACACCATCCAACTGCACTCATAAACATAAGTAAAACACATAAAAACTAATGGTTTCATATGATTATAATGACCGCCATGAGCTAATGCCATATTGTTGGAAAAGGAAATCTGCCACTTAATAGGCATGTGGGAAATTTGCCTCTACTAGCGGAAGCTTTAATATCAATGACATGATCCACACTACTGTTTTGACACCCATACTTAGCAAGGTGATAGGGCCTCCTGTTAATGTGGCAAATTACTGGATGAAATCTGCTAATGTTTTGATTGGGATGTAGAACTTACTAGTCGTAAAGCCAGCGGGTAGCCTTTTAAGCTAAGCAGACAGTGACTATATCAATTTGTACACTGTATATAGTTGGATTTATTGAGTCTGATGGATTTCATCATGCTACATGCTCAACAGGAAGTGCACATTGGAATTCTTTTAAGCAGACAGAAATAACCATGAAAGAAAAGCAGATTTTACAAGTTGATTCACCAGGAAGATTTACAATTGTAATTGTCATTATCTGATTCTTGTTAGAACAGAAAAAAAAATTGTACATGTAAACTATACCCAGAACTGAGGAAAAAAAATAATGTTTTCAAATATTTCAAATGAGGAATTTCATGGGACTTAATGTTAGAACTGCTACTAAGATCATGATAGATTTCATTGTTAAAAGCAAGCAGGAATATAATTAATTTCATGAAAGTAATTACACAGCTGACAGCAGACAAAACTTACACACAAAAAAATATATACAGAAATATAATATGTAATGTAATAACTTAGAAATAGAACAAGCAATTATACTTATAGCTGGCCAGTTTTCCTGAATTTATGACCAGAAGTGAAGCCATAAGTGGTCAGATTTCACCACAGACAGACAATGGCGACAGACAAAAATACCACAACAAAATACTCTAATTAATGTTCTGACAAGTTCTCATTTTATCTTCCTACTATCTGTCTATCCTCTGTTAAACAACAATAAATCAACATCAGTAAATGCATTGTACAAAATCCTGGCTTCATCATAAAATATGAACTTCTCAGTCCAACTGTTGCTTGTGTATCTGACTACAATATGTGTGTGCTTAATTGTTCAGGTGATTGTTTTTAGGAAACATGTTAGTTACATACATTTCAAAGATTTTTGTGCACATAAGTCTTAAGAGGGCTTTGTGAAAAGGATGCAAGGGAAACGTTTCACAAAATGTCGCAAGTGCTGTAACGACTGGTTGTAACATACGTAATACATTTGAGAAATCAGAAGTCTTACTTTTTTTTTGGTGAAACATTTGTCTGGCCTTTAAAGCCATTGATGTTCATACTGCATTTGTTTGACCCAATCAGGTGTAATTTGTAAATTAAATATTGTACATGTATAGTAAATAAAATCCCTTAGAAGATTAAAATTGGACAGTTTAGCTCAGAATTGGAACAATGAGTTTTTTAATATCCGAGGTTAAATGCTCTGAAAAGCACTTGGAATTATTTTACAAATACAATGCATTCTTTGGAAGACAATGCCATCTTGTAGAAATAAGAAACATAATTTGTATATTTTTGAGCAGATTAAAGCCATAGATTAGACTGTACAAGACAAAAGCTGTAGATTAACTAATCAAGTCCACCATTATTTTCTAATGAGTATGTCAACTGTAAACAAAGGCAATATATTCTGTGGTAACAAGATATATCCAAATATTGAAACAATAATGATAAGTCAGTGTACAAAGTAATGCAACATCTAACTACAAAAGTTAATATGAACAAAGTACTTGGACATCAAAAGTCTGAAGTGGCCATGTTAACAAAGTTTGTGTTCTAAGAAGTTGAGAGATGAATGTATTATCCTCAGATCCCAGACATGATAAGGAAAAACTGTCCTTCACATGTTAAAGATATTTCTGAAGATAGTCTTCAGCATGTGTATAACTACAAGTTTTTGATATGGGGTAAACATGTGACAGAGTTTGTGTCATTTATATAAACAGGTAACAACTGATTGGCAAAAGTACTCCTCTACCAGTTTACTGTATTGGTTAAATCTCAGTAAATGCCTAAACAACAGATCTTCTTTTGTTCAAGGGTTTGAGTTGAGCAATATATATACAAAGCTGTTCAGCACCAGCCTATATGTATTAAATTTAACTAACACCTGTTAGGACCCCAAACCATAGAAGAAGAGTCTGCTGTAAAAAAAAAAACATTTTTAAAATTATGTCTTTCCCTACTGGTGCCTCAAGGTTCACAGTTGTTGCTTTCATTTTTGCACAAGCAGAACAAATTACTTATGTTGTCAAAAGCCACATTCTGTAATTGAATTGTGAAATTTTTTCTTCTGCTAGACTAATTCATAGAAACCTAATGACAGTTTGGTATGCAAGCATGTAATTACTTAATGGCTACAGAGGTCACAGATAGAGGGGTTGATAGTTATACCAGATAAATTGAGACTCATCTGAACAGACTTCAATTTTCAAAAAATGTTTTAAAGTACATATATTGTGGAATACACAAATATAACATGGAATTCATATAGAGTTTGTTAAATAATATGCAAAAATGTTGAATGTTCTTGGGTTTTAAATAACATTTGAATTATAAACATTTTTAACTTAATTGTTCTAAGGGCTCTGTTATGAATTTTGCTGATAGAATGAAATTTTTATGTTCAAGTCGTGGAATATTGTAAAACAGCAGCATGACATGGGAAAAAAATATTTTACAGATTTCCTGGGATTACTGCAGCACGAACAAACTCTCCAAGTGACATGTTCCTGTGACCCCAAAATCCTACACAAATGAATACAGCATTATAAAAATCATCAAACATCATGTCCACATGTCAGAAATTCTGTTACATTTAAAAATTCCCTGTACAAACACGTCTGTTCCAAAAAGCTTCAACCAACTGTTACATATTTGTGCCCTGTCCAAACAAGGTATTCAAGTGCAACATTGGGGGTGGGGTTTAATGTTAAAACATCTATAAAAAATCATATTTCAAAACAAGTTTACATTTCCTTAACAATTATTGTATATGTAATACAAGATATTTAAGTGAAGTCTACACCCAGATATCTTTTGTCTTATTTTTGATAAATTTGTATGCACTTAAAACTGATTCCACGAGTTGATAACTTCAATTAGGTGAAATCTTTAAATCAGCTTAACACAATATCATTAATTTGTTAAGGAAGTTTGCACGGAATTTCAAGGGAATTCTATTTTTTTTTATAAAATAAAGTAAAAAATTTAGGTTAACCAAAACAGCACAAAATGAACATTCAGAGAGGAAAATATACTTTTGGTAGATTTTAAAAATGACCGAATTCCTTATAAAAATAAATCTGTACTTTTAAATCAGGACAAACAAAAGTAATTCTGGTTCCAGTTGCGCCTTGGAAATAATTTAGTTGGTAGATCCAGATAAAAAAATATATTTTTTTTTCTACAACACCTGTGACATTGGTTTTGCTCAGTCTGGAAACAGTTTCATTAACTATGTCAGCTATTTGTTAATGATGTGCCACATGCCCACATTTATAGTGTAATTCAGTTAAATTTATGGCATTTAACCTTGTATTGCGGCTGCTTCCTGTTAGAAATACTAGTGGTAGTACTGATACTCATGTTTTGTGGTAGAGCTGAGCTGTAGGTTTGGTTCAGCACCAAAGTGAAAACTGGAACAACAAATATGTTTTATTTGAACTAAATCCTCCTCCTCCCATATAAAATGTGCCCCACACATTGACTGGAATCTACAATTTTAGCATGTAAATAAGATCCATTCCATCCAAACCTCACTGCAATCAAATTTTAATGGTCTGTGTCCAATCAGAAATTCAAGCCTAGATCAGAAAATCTCTACACATTTGTACTAACAATCAACAATAATTTGTAAATTTCGTGGTACTGATTAGGACCTAACATGCATAACACCATGCCTTTGAGTCTGGGTCTATCCTATATTCTAATGGTGGTGAGATATTATTGTAATTAACTAATGTCAACAAATCGCCCCTCTAATCAATGGTAATATCTAGTCAACGATACCATAAACATTGTACATATTTCATGCAAATTAACTTAAACAAACAACAACATGCACTTCTGGATTTATATGACTGATTGTAAAAGTAAGTCATGGGAAAAATCAACCTTTCAATGAGACAAGTCAAAGAAGCTAATAATGCTTTCATACCTAACAAGTCTCCTCCTTTTGTAAATATGGTTTATGAATGAATATCTAAGTTTTCTTTTTAGCCTAATTCCACTGTTAAACTCCACACTTCAACCATGTTTCAACATTTACATGAGATATGTGACATGGCTCAGTTTGTATACTTTTAAAAAACTGTAAGCAATGCTTATCAAATGATGCCCCCCTTCACCTACACCTTATGTGTAGCACTGAAAAAGTGTTTTGCTATTGGAAACACAAAATCTTAATAGTTTGATCTTGTAGTTTAGAAGGAAATGCAGCCAGAAGATGTGTTCTCCCAAGATGATAGCCAATGAACAGATTAACAGACCATCACATTATCAATAGTATATACTACCACCAAATAGGGGTATAAAACAATGTCATTCTATATATGGCATTCTAGAAACAATATTTAGAATTTCTACTTCCAGGTAAAAACTAAATGAGTTGGCACTTCACCTGATGATTTGGGTTAAAGAAATCTAATTTTTACTATAGTTTTCATATTATAAAGTGTTGCACTAGTTTGCAAAAAAAGAAATTTGTGAACAAAAATTCTCATGTAATGAAATTACCTAAATAAATATTTGTAGGAAATGCATTACTAAAGACAGTGAAACCAACACATGTATATTTTACCTACTAAAAACCTCCCAGGAGAGTTATGTAGAAGTATTTTAGAACTTGATTCACACTAATCTTTTCCCTAATAAATAAAACATTGATATACCTAACATTACATCAGAGGTTATGTAATATAAATTGATTGTTTCTTACAAATCTAGTCTTGTTTCTAATGCGCTAACAATTAATGCCAGCCACCATCTGTAAAGTGTTTTAATTCTAAATGCAACAAAAATTTCTGACTCCCATTAAAATTTTGGGGATAAAACATTTGTGTTGAGGAAAACCTTAGTGTTCTCAATATTGGACATGATACCCTACAAGTTTACTGTTACAAACAAACCTTGAAACACCACAAATTCAATTTGAAAAACAACAATTTACTCTCTTAGATTAAGGTACAGGTACAACACAGCCTATATTAGTATTTGATCAAGCCATGGAGAGTCAGTGACACAAATCGGTTCACCTAATAACAGAGAAGAAGAGAATAGTTTTGGCAGACTTTAGAAGATATATCAGATGAACATTAATCTTGGCTGGAAGATGTTATTATGTATAATAATTCAAATAAATCTGTATTTGTCAACAATTATTTCCTCAGAACTTATATAATGTATTTATCATGGTAAGATTTCACTGTAATGTCCCTACAGAGCAATTCACATCCATCAAAGTTCAAGTTTAAACTGTTCTCTACTTTTCTCCCAGATAAACTGGCAAAAAACATAGGACCCACACTCAAAATTAAGACAAAAAAAGGTCCCACAGTCAAAATTGAAACAAAAAACATAGGTCTCACAGTCAAAATAAAAACAAAAAACAAGTGTGGACACAGTAATTACTGGACAGCATTTGAAATATGTTAAACCCAATGTCACCTTTTTAACATAGCCATCTTGGTTGTTAATCTAAATCAATGTACCTAAATAGTAATATTCATTTTTTGTCACAATCCTTTTTTAAATCAAATTTGGAACAGTTTTTTTAACAATATCCACAAATAAGATAACACTATACATATAATAATACAATAAATATCAAAATAGTACCAAAGATATAGGGCATCCATATGTCACAACAAAATGATTCATACCTATAAAGAGGACAACAGCAGTTCCGTTAATGAGAATTTCATGGAAGAACTTGATGTGTTGGGCAGCTTTATTTTACCATAAACAAAGCTTAAGTTAGCTTCCATCAAGTAATTACTTATTAACTTGCAAAGCTTTTAACAAATTTGATCTAATAGAATCAAATCCTGGCACTAGTGTAAATGTTGATTTTGTGTAATTAAAACACAGCTTCATGCCAAATATTAATTACTACAAACACTAAGTTTTAAAGGTTTACATATGTACTAATTATTAGCCTCAATAAAGTCATTATAACAATAATGGGAAATCTAAAGGATGTTTTACAAATACAGAATGTAGCAAAATTAAAAATTAGCAGCCAACATTTGAGGCCATGTTGTGTTCATTAAAATCTCATTTCATAAGGAAAGTTCTACCAATGGGACAAACATCAAGAAAATTATTTAAAAATTTCAATTTAACTTCAAATAGTTACATATATATACAATTATAAAATAAACATGGTGGGCTAATGAATTGGCTTTGTGCAAGAATTTGCAGTCCTGTCGGGACCCTCCAAACTATTCCAGACAGCTGATAACAATTGTTACTTTACCAAGTACTTCAGATCAAAGTGAAAGAATACCTTTTTAAGATGCAAAGATACATTTTACATAGATTGTGATGCAATCACCTAACAATGAATGTCAGACCAAATGCTGGTATAGAATTGATACTATCATCACTGATCATGGTCTGTATCAATTTGGCAGCATCTCTAACAGAATTTATCAGGGCTAGGTTACTACTGTACAAAGGTGTAGTAAAAGAATGTAGGGTGGGTATAATACTTTTATAAACGCAGATTCTTTCTTGCTAGTCGATATGTTGTTGACTGATGTTACTGGACGGGCTTCATTTAATGCTGAAGGTTCCATCTTTTCTTGAATTACTAAAAGACAGGCATTATAAGGTTATGTCTTTGGCTGGGGGTCGGACTTGATAAGTTTGTGATGACCGATCAGGAAATGAAATCATTTCTTCTGCACTACTCAGCAAAAATCAATTTCATAAGCAGACTGCCCCAATACATCAACATGGCACATTTTCTAGTATTCAGGCAAACCACCTTGCTTTAAACATTTAAACAAATCATCCACAGAATTGTAAAGTTTACAATATCTATCAGATTTTTGGTGATAAAGTGTAGATTTTTGTCCATTATCTGCACTCATGGGTAAATATTTTTGAAAATAATTAGTCAAATTACAAAATCTTTAATGATAACTTATCAGAAAGTTTACTATGATGTTCAAAATTTTGATGTGAGAGGGTGATAACTATATTTCTGTACATTACCAAAATAACCAGATATTGATTTCAAAAACTTAATTAGACAGCAAAAAGTTTTAATGCAGATATAGAAATTTCATTGACATTTTCTGTTCAAAATAACTGTGAAGAAAATTTAAGATATGATCACAACAGTAAAAAATATTGCTTTCAATTTTAAATTTGACATTATTTTTTCAGGTGTACTAAAAATATCAGTAAATCAACAGAGTGCATGTAGGTGTGCCCACAATTTGGCACTAATTCTATTGTGTGAATAAAATGACTGTCAACACTTGTCAACTAAAATAAACTGGGCCATTCTTCCACACTGTAAAATCCCTGCTGTTACTGCATTTGAACATTAAAATTCTGTCAGGGGACTGAAATATCTCATTTCTCAGTTTTAATTAAAATGTCACAGAACATGAAGTTAGAATGATTTTAATTTTTAATTGTCCCAACAACCTGTCTTCCTGCTTCCCAAAATAACACAACTAAGACATTTTCAGAGTCAGTTTAGACCCATTTTTCAACTTGAGTAAATTTTACCTTTAACATATTAAATAATAGAAAAATATTTGTCTTACAAATGATTATGCTAATTTTAATGTTTGTCTAAGTGACCATTACAAGACCATTTAAATAAGACTACTTTCATAATTGTTTGGTTGCATCACTTTTACACTGAGCCTACCTGTCTGGAGCCCAGTCACACCTGAAATCTACAGGTAGTCTATTGATTGGTCAAAGGTCCATATAACTAGTCCATTTCCTGTATAAGACCTCAGACAATAGTCTCTAACTATCTCCCCAAGACAGACAATTTGCTCATCACTTTAATCCTTAATGACATCATGACCTAACTCTACTTAATCTGGATACTATATTATTAGGAAAATAACAGAGGAAGGGCTATAAATGGTGACCAGACAATGGTGGACATCAAATTGTCTATGTTCAGACATAAAAGGTCAATTTCAATTTCCTGCTGTTTCTCCAAATGATATTTATTGTTCAAGAGTTTCTAGTATGACTTCTTAGTTAACTTCTAACAGCATTAGCCACTTGTGAAAGCAATAGCTAGAAAATTACAAACTTCTAAACACCTAATATAAACCACTTATCTAGTAAATTAGACTATCCCCCAGCACCGATTTACACAATATAAACAATAGAAATTCTATGATTCAGCTGTTCTTCAAACTTCAATTGGTTCCTCTTTAACTTATAGACTGACTTAATAACAAATGGACTAAATGAAGTATAATTTTGTGCTACTAAGTACACACTAAAAGTTTGGCATTCCAAATGAAAACTTACTCTTATTTTCTAATTGTGACATATTTGAAAGGAAGTGGACCCGAAATGAAAAAGTCAAGAAATCTGAAAACTAGGATATAGAATGTTATTCCTATTCGAATCTTGTGTTAATAAGGTGGTAATTTAGAACCCAAATGTCCATTCTGTGAGGGTTACTCCATTCTGTCTGTGAGGGTTACTCACAGAATCGACACCATGCTCAAAGGTCACTGCCAATTGGTCCCAAATGCAAAAAAATCTTCTCAAAATCAAACAAATATCAACTGACCAAACAAACAGTTTTATTTAATTTTTGACAATTTTTTAGCAATTAGGGCTTGAATAACTGAACCCAGTATGTATACAGAAACAAAAAGAAATTCAATTGAATCAGCTGATTTATTTAAATATACACAAAAACTGAAGTTTTGTGAACCGTTTGATTTAGCACGAGTTGATCACTCAATAACAAAGTTCTGACACCTGTGATTTCTGAAGATTTAAATAATAGCTGATATTTATCCACCGAGACAAAAAAGAAAATAAGTGTTATCGATCTCTCCGTAATTTGTACCTTCATAAAACACTGAATAGGAACAATGTTATCTAAACTATCATATGACAAGATAGGATTGAATAGTCGTATGGGAACAAAGTGTTCCGTAACCCTGAATGTCAATCTACAGTAAAAATCTTGTTCATACAAGGAACCAGAAAAAAACAACACAGAGCCAATGGTCAAAGTCATGGATCAGAGTAAACATAAGGATCCCCTGCAACGACTTTGTCACAGTAAATGCTTCACAGACATTTTGCAAAGGAACTGATTTTGACCTCTGTTAATTCATTTTCATATTTCACACTTTGCATAACTAGATACATTGGCCAACTTCACACAATTTGCTTTTTGCAAAACTTCAATGAACACGTCACTTAAAACTTGTTAAAACTGCTATAAAATGAACTTTCAAGTATACTGTTAATTTTGCTGAATCAAATTATTATGGAATCGAGCTTTTCTTTCGTAATGTTAGACGTCCTAAATTTAAAGGTGTTGTTGGTATCTTAGTGTGCCTCATTCCACCGTAAATCAAGCGAATTAATTACTTGTTTATTTCTCTGATGACAATTGTTTTGTCATATAATTATTTCATAGCCATTCGACTGTCAAATGGCTCATATATCCATGAAGATGTCTTCCTAAGATAAATATTCTAGCTTAATAAAAACATTTTAAAGTTATATAACATGCTATCATTTTGATCTGATAGACTGAAAGGTTATAACAAGGACCAACACACTAAACAAGATTTAAAAAAAGACTTAAATATTGCTTCAAATTTTAAAATACTTTATTAGAAAAAAAAACATACTTTAAAATATTTTCTTTAACTTTCAAATTAATGCATTCTTGGGTAATTGCATTTTTATATGGAATGAATACCTAATCTCACTGAGTTTTGTCCTTGTATACATATACAAATTTCTTCATCACAAAAATTCTTCTAAGAAAACAAAGGAGCAAAGCCATTTTTTGTCTATAAGAATTTGAAAAAGGTAAGTTTAAGCCATCCCATTTCAGTCTGTATAGTTTTGGAATCATGAGGTAAATCCTATGTTTATTCAAGTCTTAGGTCTATAGCAATCAGGATTTATAATGTGTATTGTGTGGTGTTTTTGTGGTATTATTTTAGGCTTTTATTTTCTTTCCCAATAAAGGTGCGTTAGATTGCTATCATGGTACTGCTCACTTTTCATCCAAATAAAAACCGTAGAAATTTAAATACCAGAAGAATGTATCATACACTCTATTATATTTATTTAGTAGCTTATATTCAATTAAAATTTTTATAGGAAAAAGTTGTGGTATTTGTCAATTTTTTTCTCTATTAGGAAATGGATAATTGGCAATTGTCATAAATACAGCAATTTTCCTTCGCACAATGAGAAAATTTTGTCATTCTTTGTAATATCCATAACTATTGTCCTGACCCCCAGAATACTCCTTAGAAAGATGGCCTAGAAGTTTGAATGAAAAATCGTTCGGGTGCGTTTGACATGAAATAAATGTGACAGGAAGACAAAGGACTGATTACCAACTCATGATGAATGGTTGTTTGGCTTGCAAGTTTAAATTGGTTTATGTCTGAAAATTACAAAACACAAATAAAACAGTCAGATTTATTAAACTTTGCAGAACAATGCCCAGTTTGATGGCATAAAAAAAAAACAGTTAAATATTCTGTTTGGTCTGATTAGTAGTGAAATTTTGCTGACTATGAAAATTTAAGAAATTGATTTTTTAAAGTAATGAGGCTGATAATTTCAATAGTTTTCTTAATATGTCAAGAGTTTTTGAATTTTAAGGAATGTACAAATGTAACAAATATAGAAAATGTCATATTAAATTCCCCTATTTATTCCCAGTCAACAATTTTTTATTCAAACTAATTTTTTCCAGAACACTTAAAATGATACTGGTCCCCCATAAAATGAAACTAGTCCCCAATAAAGAACAGGAAGATATAAATATATCAAAATTGTTATCATAAAGGTCCTTGTTATTAACCTTCAGTAAAAAGCTTTTATGCCGAGTTTTAGATTGTTGTTAAATTTGACTTTATTACAAGTAATTATAGATAATTTGTTCTTTCAAGCAAGGAACCACTTGAAGAATCCATTACACAAATTGTCCAGAATTGTAGTATATTCGTATGGAGTGAAATCCCCCCCTGCAATCCTATAGGTACAAGTCCATTTTCCCATAACACTTTAAAGCTAATTGATTTAAAACACATCCTGAACAATGTAATTTGTTAAAACTTGGCATCACTGACACCAATAGAATAATTACCTCTAAATCTATTGTTAACACACAGAACAACTAAATTGGCTCTCTGGTTTTATTTTTATCAATGGAAAATCAAATGTTTTCTAAAATGCATGCTAAATACTTTGAAAATAAGACTTGTTTTGCAGGTAAAATTTATTTTTGCCCTGTCAGCTTAATATTAACACACTATAAAGGAAACAGCTTGCAAGGAGTTCACTATCAAGAAGAAATTGTATTAATACAGAATTCTGAAAATTTTAGTAAAGGAAATTACATATTAAGAAGCCAATTTACTTATTTCATGGATAAGTTAGCAAAAAACTTAAACCTCAAAATAAAGGTCTCTTTGTTCACTCTCTGCTCCAAGCTGGGGACCTGCATTTGCCCACTTTTGAAATTTCTTTTGCACACCTTTCTTTGTTGTGTACTTTATTGTTTATCAGAAGCACCATGGGTTGTGTGTCCAATTCATTTGGACTATATTTATGTTGTCAGAATTAGTATAAAGAGTAGCAGTACAAGTGTCATTGAAACATCTCAAATTTCAATTCCAGTTTTATGTAAAGTTTCCTAGATTTGTTTCTGTTAGTTTATAATCCATGACTTTTCAACAGATATGAAATGACAAATGATAGTAAGTACAGTTCTATATACCTTCCTGTAGATTTATTCAATGGACAAGTAAATCAATGCAAAAAGATATATAGAGGGTGCACACACCAAATTTAAGGATTTCCAACAATTAGCACAAATGTCTAGTAAAGTCTGGTATACTGAAACATATATCTAGTAATATGAAGGAACTGTCTGGTTTCACATTTAGGTAAATCTTGTTTGAAACGTCTTAACGAGTGCTTTGTGAAACTGCTTTGTGAAACGTATAGCATGGCAGATGAACATTTAGAGCAAAGATAAATGCTATAGACAAATAAAATAACGATCATTAAATTTAAATTGAAATTCCCTGATTTAATTTGAATATTTATGAGACATAAACCAATCATGCCATTGTAACCTATCCTTTTTCAGTAATGGAACCAAATTGTTAAAACATTTTTTTATTATGTGGCAATGTTAGTTATTTTGTGAATAAAACCTCTAAAATGATCATTATTTTATACAGTGAATGTAAATCCATTCAGGTAAGTGAATACATGTAATGGTGCATAACAAGTGCACACTTTTAATTGCTATCATAATTCACTTTACATGGATGTATATTTCCCCCTAAATTATCAATGAATGCTGAATTATTGCCAAAGTGGAGTCTATTTCACACAATTCTGCAAATTTAATTGGATAAAGCATAATTTTTTCAGCTGTCTCAATTTTTTGGGATCATAAATTAAATATTGATAATTTTTTTATGGTCATGCACTTGCCTACTGTTAATATAATGATTTTATTCAAGGATTCTGGGATAGAATGAATTGTGTCAAATCAACAGGAATCAAAAATAAATTGAATTATTTATGATTCATTCATTCTTCCTAAAAAAAAGACCATGAGTCAAAGAGTTTGTCATTGGCAACAATTCTTTCTTTATATCCTTAATGGGACACCGAGAAAACATATTGAAAGCAAAAGATTGGAATTAAGTACGCTCAACATATCACAGAGTGACAATTGATGTACAAGAACATCTATATGATCCAGCTTGCTGAGTTCTATTGATATTTTTGTCATGTCTTAACCATGTTTGTATAGCAAATGATTCAGTTTGTATAAACTTGTTTGAGCTTGGTTCTACAGAACAAAAAAAACTCTGATTGGCATGAAACAAAGGTGCCATATATTGTCTTATGCAGCATTTTCACTTGAGAACTCTGGAGTCAAGTCTAATCCAAGCCAATTTGTAAACTTTTTGATGATTGGATGATTAGATAATTCGTTCACACCATAAGAACTTAATTAACGCTCACTTTTGTTAGGCTTGGTAATGTTCGCTCACTTTTGTTAGGCTTGGTAATGTTCGACTGTCCCATGTGGAGGAGACAAGTTTGACCAATCTGGTTTCAGAATAAACAAATTCTCTATCTGAGAATTAATTAGTTACTGACTATCTCATGTTCATTTGCAACTATGTTCCAAGTGAAAATGGCCATGTAGTGTATGATTTACAGGAACTGTTCTAAATTTTTCTGAAATAAAAGTCTTAAAAGCAGCAAACTATATAGAACCCTCACCCCAACTAAAAAAATTCTCAAGCAACATGTGTCATTTTAAATCTTTATCTTATTTACTTATAGGTGGAACCAACCCAAGCTTTTTCATGTTAAAACTTCAGATTCTTGTAGACACATCTCTTTTTAAAAGATATATGGATACAATAATAAAATAACACTAGGTATAGAAAATAATGACCAGGAGAACTGAAACATGTGTAATATTTTCTATAAACTATGTTAAACATTGTGTATACAACTTGCTTGCTAGGAAATATCACCTTAAGATTTGGGTTCTCAAGTACTTATGTTGTGCTTTATAGGAGGGTTTTCTGTCTTACTGTGGTGATCAAGGATGAACAACAATTTACAGGTCAAATTCATTTACACTATTATAACCAATTATGATCCTTAGCTCTCTGAATAAAATATTGCTTCTTCAACTTTCAAGATGAAAATTTAAATTATTTTCAGAAGTGGTCAGTCTCAATGACATACAGTAAATGAACTTATACAATTTAATATTTATTTATGAGATAGGAATGATACAAAAGTTCATTAATTTGGTAAAATCTAATTTCTTTTTTAATATCAAAGTTGAAGTTTTGATTTCTGATCCAACATTTAATTTCTAGATCTGATAAAAATTTCCTTCCAAGCAGAAAGGTTACTGATCATATTCATTTCAACCACATATAAATTGCCAACTTTAATTTTGTGAAAGATAATTCCTTTGTTTAAACTCTGAACTTCAAATGTGCATCAGATATCAGCCATAATTTTCATGCCTTTGAAGTTGGTAAAACAATAGTCAGACCTCCCACAAACAGACCTGCTTCATACATATTATAATAAAACATGTGGACATAAGTATTTTAATTTCCAAAGTGTGAAATACCAGCTATTGTCAAAGGTAGATCTAAAGCCCAAATAACAATAAACACAAGGGTCAAGAAACCTTTTCTTTTGTTCCTGTACTGTACCTATTCATAAAAAATACTTTGTACAAATTCTTAACTATTGCAGTTTCATACTTGTTTATATTGGTAATTTCTACACGCAAAATCTTTGATTTTGTAATCAGTTAATGTTTTGGGTTTTTTTTTAAAACAATTTCAATTATCCTACATTAAACATAATCATATAAAAAAAAATTGACAGAAACAGATGAGTAGTTATAAAACTAAAATCCAGAGGGAATTGAAATGTGGAAATTTGAGATTTTCTTGTACGAATTTTTTAATATCTGAAATAGACACAATATACATTTGAGGATATTAGTTGCCCTCTGAATCTCCGGTAACAAGGATGAATCACAATTTCTCTTGTAGCCCAAATATCATCCTTGATCAACCAACAAGATATCCTATAGTACATGCACTTAAAAGTTAAGTTGCCTTTCATCTGGTGAAATAAACTTACCGTAACAGATAAATGTCAAACAGACGACAATGACAGAACCGCAGAACCTCATTCTGAACTGTACCCCAAACCCATCAGTTTTCACTTAATACTTCATCCTAAAAATCCTGAAAGAAGAAAGAAAAAAATATATTAATGGTTTTTAATGTGATCTCTATCTTAAATCTTTATGATTAAATTAATTCAATTTGTATTATCAAAGTGCATTATTGTGCAGGTACAAGCAGTACCAAGTACATTAAAAACCACAGACTAGACTTTCTGGTTCTCAGTGAAATCCTGTAAAAGGAAGGGTGACCAACAGGTGTTACAGATTGACAAAAAAATTAGTTAAGATCCAGGGTCTGACACAATACTACAAATACTGAAACAAGAGGCACTTTTATCATGTGGACAAGTGAATCTGGTGATTGTCTGGGCTGGATGTTTTACTTCTGCACTATTGAATTTGGTAAGGTGAACTCTCTGAAAAAGTTCAGTCACAGTCAGGTTTGGGGGACTGGGAAGGCAAATGCTCAAATGAATCTGGTTCAATGCAGGCTGCTTAAAGTTCCTCCTTTATATCTTTATGATGGTGCTCCTATGAGAGGAGGCTCATATGTAGGCAAGACAACGCAACATTTATTAACAGAATAGTTAAAAATCATGAACAAACATACAAAAGTAACAACTTCTATGTCTTGTTTGGTTTACTGCAATACACAGATTGAATAAATATACAAGTTTATTCTATGGGTACCTTTTTTTCACATAGATATATGACTTTTGTCATGGTTACCTTGTTTTTACATAGATATATGACTTTTAGCATAACTATGAAAAATTCAATTTAGTTAAAAAAACCCAATAAAAACATTTTATTTTGTCTGAACATCATTATATGCAGGAATTACAACAAACAGATAGTGTAGCCACATTAATGATTCACAGATACTATCTCCGACAATGATTTGGTGCATTTCTTCTTCAGTTTCTTGCGGGCAATCATTTTACATTAATACCAAATGACTGCATTATTGGGTGTTGAATTTTGTGTATATCAACGCCATGTTATTTCAAGTTTTTTCAGCACTCAACTGTAAAGTCTAGGTCAATCCCGTACCATGTACACTAAAAAAACATACTTAATTTTCTCAATTTTAAAAACATATTCTTTGTGTACTGGTATATATTTTCATAATTAGGATTCACACTTCAAAGCAATCGAAGCCATCATTTTTGCTAACCTTTTCACTATAAAGTTATAAACAGTTTAGAAGAAAGCCTTTGATGTTGCAAAAAATCATTTAATAAATTAAAGAAATCAGGAGTGTGAAATGTTCCATTTTCATTATTCGCTATGAAAATCAGCCAAGCTTTGGTAACTTTGATTAAAATAACACCTATCAGTTCATCAGTGATATAATAATGATAATATCTTTTATATGCAGTGAAAGCCCTTGAGGGTGCATTCAACAAGCAGGCGATAAACATCACACAGTTACAGTTATGAATTTTGTTTCATATACTATAATGCTTGACTCTCACCAGCTCTGATCACTATCAACCATATATAAATTTAATATTGGCCTATAAAATTAGCAATATTGTTATATTCATACATTATAGTTCTCTATTCATGGTAAAACACATTTTAGGTGGTCTTTCTGCAATTCTCACCAGACATAAATCCTTGAGCTTTTATAGACATATTGTTATCGATAAATTGTCAATAACTTTTGTCATACACCTGAATTTCTTTGAAATCTGAATGGATTTATACTTGAATGTGTCTCCAGAAATAAACCTTACTATCAGCTGGATATTTTATGATAAAAAGTACTTTTCTATTTTGTATACAAAAGTTTATTCCTGAAGTTTTTACTTTGAACTACAAATGTCGTATTAAATTTAATACCTACGACTCCTAAATAAAGCACTTCAGCAATAGTAATCCCATAGGATAAGACCCTTCTTAAAAACTAAATCCAATTAGAATACTTTCAATTTTTGTCAATATAGAACCGTTTAATAACACAATCTCACTTTTGTTATATACCTATGGTATACAAAAAATTGTTCTCATTCATAAAAGGGGTATACCTTTAACGACTTTGACCTCAATAACCAAATACTGTTGTTCCTGATGCGTAACATTAACTATTAAAGAGAAAAAGATCCTTTAGTATAAACACTATTTCTCCACTCACCACAGGGGGCGGGGATAAAGTATTGAAATTTTACCTAACAAAAATTAAGAAATAAAATATTTGAATATGTCAACAGAAAAATGACTTAATCCATGATAAATTCACTTTCTATCCTTTATGTAAAACTTCCTTTGAAGATTAATTGAAATGGGAATTGGATTTTTAAAAGATCCAAAATGATTGAATTGTTAGAAAATCTCCAAACTGAGATTGACTGATGTAAGAACTTTCACTTTTTAAGTTATAGGCTGTGACTTTAAGTACAAAATATTTGACTGGCTAGGTTGAGGCATTAAGGGAATCTAATACTGATACTGACATCAAGCTAAAGCCAACCATCACAAAAACTACTCTGCCAAAAAGTCAGACAAAATATATGAGCATTTAATCTACATAAGCCACATCACTGTATTGATATTATACCCCAATGATTTAGTGGGAATTCACTACAGAGATGAATATACTTTTTTTTGGCACCAAACTTTGATTTCTTATTGATTTAGTCTGACAATATATTTTGTCTTTATGCTTTTAACCATGATGTAAACTAATGCAGTATAATTTGTTAGAGGAGACAACATTATAGAGAGACTAACAAGACATCTGACTGTGTAGTAATTGTTTTCTGTACAGATACAGACAACAAAATGTCTAAACACCAGTGATCCACTTATAAACACCTCCTGTTCAATACAATCACCATAAAAACAGCACCTTTAGATGCCATTATCATCCTATCAAGATGAATAATATATTATTGTCAATTTTTACAAGTAACATTAAAAACGGGTGCTTCCAGCAAAAAACTATACATAAAACTCTGTGTTTTTTTATCTAACTCAGGTGTGAGGATTACCTAACCTGTCCATCAAGGTAGGCAGTACAAAAGGTAGTTAATTACAGGTATAAATCCCTTTTAGGTGAAAAAATAAAACATAAATGTGCCACGCTCCCCAAAAAACTCATGCATCAATGCCGTAGAGATATCAATCTTTAATCTCTGTGTCCTTAAGGCTGACTTCTCTATTAAGAGCTGGACTGGACTGTGAAATTTTGTAGGATTAACAAGTTGCCCCTGGTTATATGTGTTTGTTGTTGTATAATTTCAATAAAAAACATGTAATTTTTACTATAAATATTTAGAAGCTGAGAAA
>JAULBM010000021.1:3628596-3646883 GCA_032357055.1 Geukensia granosissima | reverse complement strand
GTAAAGATCCGAGAATACCCGAAAAAGAAAACCAAATCAAGTCATCGAAACGTTTTCACCAATGCCGATTACAAATGTGCTTTGAAGAAAAGCGATTCCTTTTAACTTATTTGAATCCTCCCATTCAAGGGAGCACTACCAATACGATTTGGATAAAAAAAATTTTCACACAAAATCGGCAATAAAATTATTCCGGTCGCGGCGATTTTTTCGGGTCGGTCGGGATTGGGGAAACAAACGATATTTTAATTTAGGCCTGATTGTTGTTTTTACACTGTTTCAGACAATAAACTTCTTTTGAGACAGAAAACTAGTATTTACACCAATTCTGAAGTAGTTCACACAGCTCATTCACACATTCATTGTTCATATTTTAATGAACTTTCACAATTTTTGTTGATTAAATAAACTATTTCAATGAATCACACAAACTGTTTGCAGATTCAAATTTTCTGATGACTGTTACAAAAATATTGAGATTCAACAAGTACTTTGTATGTACAAGTAATATGAAAAGTTATTGTTAGCATTGAAAGTCAGAGAAACAAAGTATGATTCACAAAATATGGTGTATTGATGTATCTATAACTCACTAAAATTCCCTAAATAAATAATTTAAGTAATATAACAATATTTAATGCCAGTTCAACAAAGTTTTTGTTTGCACACAGTACTTATCTACCCACAATCATGTAAAGTTAAAATGACCAAATAAATATAGCACATACTTGTTAAATACTTTCCTTGTTGCACTTTAATTTCACTATTTTATTGGATTCTATTTTCAGTGATTCCAAAACTCTATCAAAGAACTTGAAATCTATGCATATGTATTTTCAAAACTTCATCGATTGTCTTTTGCAGATTATGAAGTATTAATACTTTTTAATTCTGTCATCTGGTTTGCTGAGCCACAAAATTTAGTTCCAGTGTTTCTCAATAAAAACAGTTAGTGATAAGACAATTTAAACCACTTTGCATGTCAGCAGATCACAGCATCTCATAGAGAATTTTGCTTCTCCAATATCCTGAATTAAAATCATATACATTCAAATTTTCCCAAACCAAACATTCTCCAAGAACAAACTTCTAGACCTCCAAATATGTAACATTTGCCAATCCTGGTGTCCAAAAAAAAATGTGCAGTTAATTTTAGCTTTTATGGCTGACAAAGATATAATGTATAATCTCCTCTATACTTCAATAGCTTGAGGAGACTCAATGTTTTAGCAACTTTTCAGCAGAGGCTGTCTCTTGGGTTTTGAGAACTAAAAGGTATTAGCTATAGAACAGAATTTTTTTAAGTAAATTTTTTAAACAGATAAAGTACTTTTTTTACATAGATCATGTCTATGGATTTTCAGCAATAACGCTAAATCATTTCCCATTCTATGACGTTACAATCTTGCCACTCAAAAAAGTTGAATTACAGTTGGTCTCAAATCAAAACCAATCTGTAAATAATTACCAAAAGTAAACATGAATTTTGTCCCAACAGCTTAACAGTATTGTAATTCAAACTTTCAACAGCTATATATTTTGAATTTTAATTTATTAATCCTTGAAAGATTTTAAGAATCATATTTCTAATATTTACTTTTAGATTGTCCCAGCTTCTTATGAACTTTTGAAGTCTGGATTCCCTTACTAGAAACACAATTCAAAAGTGTCATGGCGTCTAAGTTGGAAATAAATCAAATATTTACAATGTATTTGTTGTCTTTTGATAGTGAGTGGTACAATATTTAATACACTTTTACATAAAGGTCTGTGAGGGTATTGTATTAACTTTCATACCATACATGTATATGCATTAAGTAGACCAAGATTTAAACATGACATCTTGTTTTTCTCTTCTCAACAAGAATGTGTCACTTGAGGTCAGAGTTCATGGGTTAGGCTACAGCTGATGATTGTTTGTTTGTTTGAATGGGTTTAACGCCACTTTCAACAATATTTCAGTCATATCACTTTCAACAATATTTCAGTCATATCGCAGCCGTCAGTTTTACTGGTGGAGGAAGCCGGAGTACCCGAAGAGAACAACCGACCTTGGGCAGGTAACTGACTATAGATGATGAAATTCTTTGACAAAGTCTTGACAATTCAATTGGGACTTTTTGTTTATGTTAAAAAAAGAATATTGAATATATGCCAGAAAGACACAATCCACATATTTTCTGGGTATTAACCCCCTCAAGACACGCCAGGAGCAAAGTTGTGTTGCTGTTGACTTTGGTTGACTAAATTTCTGTGGGACTTGAAACAAGTTCTTAAAAAATAATGTCTTGCATTTCTCTCTTTTTTCAATTGAATTGTTGACAAAATAAAAAATATATCATTTTTATCTTATTGGAGGGATGATTGCCTTTCTAAATTAAACCTTGTCCAGTAACTCTTCTGACTTGATCTACATAGCCAGGGACAAATTGCAACTTTGATCTAATGATTAAGCAGGAATTTTCTGTGGTTATCTTACTTTTCATTTTCTTTCAAATACCTTCTTGGCTGGCATCAGCAGACCTAACTTTCCTTTCCTGTAACTTTTTGGGAATTTGAATTCATGACATATTGACGAAATTTGAAAATTACCTAAGTAAGAAGACAGACTGGCAATATCATTATGACATATTTGTACAGGAAAGCCTTCAAACATTCATACTTACTTTTCAAATTTTTTAACTATGTAGCGACAATAAAGTAATATTCTATATAAACCACAAACCAAAAAATCCACTCCAAAACAATGACATATCTCTTTAACAGACTTCTCAATCTATTTTCACAAGTTGTTAATCTATAATATTGATTTCAAGTCAAGGTATGACAACTTAAAAGTCACTTTACCACAACTTATGGCTATACTTAACCGTTTTACTATCCAAATTTCACACAGAAATATACAAAGATTTCTTTTACCGATTGTAAAGTTAGGATGGTTTAGGATTTCTCCATAGCTGTAATAATTAAACTTCCAATAGTTTAGAATGGGCAATGAGGGAAGATCGGTGTAGTGCATCTTCCTTATTGTGTTGGGCAATGAGGGATGATTTAAGTCTTCTGTTATTGTGTTGGGCAATGAGGGATGATTAAAGTCTTCCGTTATTGTGTTGGCAATTTTTCATGTTGATGGCCATAATCCCAATGTAGGCTTTTGTAATCCCCTTTAAATCAAACCTTTCAACCCTTTGAAGGCTTGCAATATTCATTTGAGATTGGCCCTTTCATCCTTATGAAAGCTTGTGTTATCCATTTTAGATCAGCCCTTTGATCCTGATGAAGGCTTGCACAGTATTCATTTTGGATTGGCCCTTTAATCCCAATGCAGGCTTGTGTCATCTGTTTTAGGGCTGCATTTTCTTCCCAATGAAAGATTTTGCTCTCCATTTTAGATCAGCGCTTTTCTCCCAAATTTAACAAGAAAACCTTTAATAATTTCTACTAATAATGTCCCACAACTAAACAGAAAGTAAATAAACCCAACCTTTAGACATCACAAAACTGCCATCCACTATACCTTTGAAGACTAGCCAAGCAACTTTGTAGTGTAACTTTTGCACTCTGAATATTTGCCCAGTACTTGTTACCATGCATATGAAATTTGCACACAAAGAACATAAAAGAGAATCACTTCATAGTCCGACCATAGTATCCAATTAATGTAAATCTCTCTGCCATTTAAATACTTAGAATTCTGTTTTTTCTAAGGTCAGGTATTATTGGTCTACTTGACTCTATGCTGTTGCCCTAAAATGATTACACGATCAAAAGAATAAAATTGTGTACCCTGGTACAGCAATACAACAATAATACGTGAGTGATTTACGTGTAATCGTTTGATCACTTAATTGAGAAAAACAAAATATAATGTTTTTTTTATTGTTTCACTATGAGTCTTCAAATTAGCCGTTGGAACTGGTTTGAAATTCTTACAATCTAATTCTTTTGAAATTCTGACTATCTAATTCTGAAATTCGTCCAACTATGAACTACTTATCCTGTAAGTTTCAGATTAATTAGTCAAGTGATACATGATCATGACTAAAAAATAGCTCTTTGTATTTCTAAACCATTGGATTTTAAAGACCCATAAAACAAATTACAGGTGTTATTTCGTTAAAATTTGAAGAATTTGATACGCTTTTAATTATATGTGCTTGGATAAATGAGCATTGTTGCCACTTTGTAAATGTCGTAAAATATCAACTTTAATGTTTGCATCCCCACGACTTGGGTTATTTTACATCATAAATGTATTTAATTTACATAAATTTTATATAAAATATATAAAAATCTGAGTCTGAGTGTAAGTTACCAATACATAGTCCTATTGAGAAAAACGTTATTAATTTTTTCAACATAAATATTTTCTGTGCATTTCATGCATGGACCGGAGTCAAATATGAACTTACCACATTAAAAGACTTTTTTCATAAAAAAATATATTTAATTTACATATCTTTTGTACTGACTGAAGTTTAAAGTACTTATGTATATTATTTACAATATATCAAATGTATAAAGAAAGCAAAATTTATTGATAGTTCTCAGTTTCTGTGGTTAGTTACAGAATAGATGCATTGTTAAAAATAATATATTCTGATCGATTCTGCCACAAACTCCATTTACTCTTTTATGATTTGTCATCAAAACTATTCATTACATAAAACCTCCTAAGAGTTGATTTATTCCATGTAAATGAACCACTTGTCTACCTTTTGCCAATTTATCAAGATTTCCTTTCTTCATCACTTTTTTTGTGCATTTGTTTTTCAAATCATGAGCTTCACACCAAAAGGAAACCAAAGCAATAATGTCATAACAGGACACCAGATTACAGTGGGTACCAGATAAATGGTCTAGATACCAACAAACATTAAAAACAATGAAATCCCATGATAAAAACTACACAATGTGGAGAGGTGGTAAAACCATTACAATGTCAAGTTCCAATAGGTGCATATAGAAAATATGAACAGAATGTTCCTTTTATATTTTTCTTTTAAAATTCAGCATCTTAGCAAGAACGGAGCTGTATTATGATTTAAATCTTATTTTTATCCTATAATTCTGTGTGACTTTAGGTCTAATCTGCATCTGTCTAAAACTGAAAAAAAATCTAATCTTAAAGTCTTGAAAAAAACTGAAACATAACATTTTTCATTTAAAATCATCAGTAAAAAATTTGGTCATTTTATGACATTTAGTTTCGTTTGAATTTAAAACATGTATCAACTTCTGCCCTTTAAGGTTTTTGTTTCAAATTAGGTCAAAATGTCAAGAAGAAGTCTTTTCACTCAGTGATCAATTTATATATGAATGATATAAAGTTGGATGGATGAATGACTTAAATTAATATGAAAAAGCAATAAACCAATAAAATAATCTTGATTCAAGCCGATAGAGATACCTAAACAAACTATTTCCTATTTAAGATGATAAATGTTTCTCCACTGTGTAATCTTGTCTGCATTCAGTTTCTATCGTTCCGGCTCACATCTACAATTGCCGATTCTGGATTCTGTATTGATTGCCGATAGGTAATGATGTTTTCTTCAGAACGAGATCTTTATCGGAGGACCATCTCGGATAACTTTAACAAGAAATCTATTGACAATTGATCAGTGCTATAGCTCCTAAACATGCAATACAGCCATATCGTAGAGTTTTATTAAGAAACCACCAAGATTTTAATGCAATTTTCACCATTATGTTTACTTAACTGACCTGATATGAACTCTAATTTCAGCCATTATACATTAAAATAAAATGATTCTGTCAATTTGTTCATGTAATGGTAAAGGATGGTGTCTACATTTGTTATTTTAGAATATAATAAAATACATATAAAAACACTGAGACATTGTCCAAAGGATGGTCTTTTCTAAACAAGGTTCAATATTAAATTGGTGTGTTTCCTGAACATATTTTTTTTCTAATATAAAGATTATTGTATCATTTTTTAAGTGCTATCAAAGTCAAAATGTGCCTTTTTGTGAAAATTTCAACAAAATATTAAAAGAATACCTGCCACACATGAAACATATACAACCACTTACCAGCATATTTTTTGCTTGACCATAAACTTAAGACTCGAAACATTACATGTACTTTTTTATACACAGATCTGTTTACAAATCATGCAGATTCATGAAAAACAGCTTTGAAACAAACCCAAAGTCTCACAAATCTTCATTGATTGTACTTAAAACTATAAAATATGACTGAGACTTGCTATACAATCCTAAAAGTAAATGTCTTTGGAGAAAAGTGCTACTTAAGCAACCAAATTGTAAAGGGACCAATTTGCACTGAAAAATTCTTGTGTAACCATGAAAACAAGAACAAAATTCAGTCTACACATGCAAGTTTGGCAAAGAATTTTCAATTTTGATTGATGTACCAAAAATTTTAATGAAAATTGTTGAACATAGTAAAATATCCCTGAAAATAATTGGTAAATGAACACCAATTCTCCTCTTCAATAAAGGTCATATATAAATGATTCAAGAGTATCGGCTTACAAACTACTGGATAACAATAACAAAATAAAACAGTATAAATCAATGGGCACATTTACAAAGAAAAATACAGACACTGTTCTGGAGTCTGTCCCCTACTGAGAATTCTCATCCTAATTGGCCCACAACAAAGGAACATGGGTCTGAGGTTATTAATTTGAATATTGACTTCAAAACTTAAATTTTACACAAGGGCAAACTTAAATTTTACACAACTGACCTGAAGCAACCTTTTCCATCAAATAAGACTACAGTATGAATTTTGACAATTATATAACACATGCACAGTTCTTCTATTTTAAAACTATTTCTTGAGAGAAAAATCTGTTAACATTATATGAAGTACAGAAAACATGCACTTTCTTGTAGAAAAACTGATTCTAGAAAAAAGCAAAATGATACTAAAGCACTCAAGAGATCAAAGAATTCAGGGAACTGTTTCATGTGAAGTAAACTAACTTTAACTTAAACATTTAACATATTAAACCCTTTAAAATTACTAACTGTAACATACAACTATATTCGTTATCAGGGGTGAGAACAGACAAATATTCTCCTAATAACTCTTAACAATCAAGACCAGACTATTTAGAGGGTACAAGAAGCGACTACTGATCACATTATGACAAAAATTGAAATCTTTTCATGTCAAGTCTCCTGATTTCTCCATAAGAGGCAGTAGGGAGGATTGTATCTTTGCATTATAAACTGTTAACTACCTTTTCTGCCATTTTGTAATCTTTACCCACCTGCTATAAAAAGTCAGGGACAACATATCATAGGAAAAACAAATAATTGTGTCATAGGTCCTAGGAAAGTCCCACACACAAAAAATCTTAGCTCTTCAATTTCCAAATTTTTTGCCATTAAATCACAATTATCTTTTAAACTTTGACCACTAAAAGATAAAGAAACATGTGCAAAGTTATGCAATCTGACAGGTTTCTTAAATGGAAACTTTCTGAACAATTTAAATTTAATTTGAACACTGATCTGCTTTTAAAGTATAACACTAAAGTATCAAATGAAACACATACCACCACATACCAGACAGGTATACACATGTATGTATGTCTTACAAAAAAATAACAAGAATCTTCAATTGATCAGTAATCTCATTTCTTGAAATGAACATTGATCTATATTAATACAATATAAAACCAACACAGTCCATCCTGTTCTGAATTTATTGTTATGAAATTCCTGTTTACAAAGCTCATGTGCTATCATTTAAGATTCCATTAGTACCAGAAATTTTGGTAAGTCCTGCCGAGTTAATCTATAACCCTGCTGTACAAACACCTATCTACACCTTCTACATTTGTTTGTTTGTAACAAATACATACAATTGACAACACAAGTTGCAAAGCAATATTTGTGGATTGTGTTTTCCATGTATAATATTTGTCCCCATTAATCTTTTAACTGTGTATTCCCAAAATTTATACCTTTGTATTTCAATATTTTTTAAGAAAACCAAAACTAATTACCCACTAAACAGCCTTTAAAATTTAACTAACCTCGTTACTACTGTATTTAAAGATGTGACATCTGAATTATGGTTAATTCCATGACAATTCAAGTCAATAATCCAAAAAACTAACATAAGTAAGTGTGGACTTCCTCTGAAATATATCCTCTACTAGACAAACAGGGGGATTTTATACTAGTCATTTTGTAAACAATTTTTTTCAATTATCTAAAGCCTATTCAGCTCTCTGCCACTTCTTTAAATCCTCAGCATCCCAATCAGAGAGATAATCCCTAAGACCAACAATTCAAACTGACTCCATCCTTTAAACTGGTTTCCTCCCTTGCTGGGACCAGCTTGCATTGCTTTAGACACACAAACTACAGAATCTAAATTGATCCTTGAACAAATAGCAGTGTCCTAATCTATAAAAGGAAGGCAAAGGGTCAATATTTAATCAAAATTGTCTTAAATGAATTGAATGAAATTTCTATGAAATATTAATTTTCCAATATTTACTCCGGAAATGTGTTTTGTTAATATGTCGGTATTGGAATAATATATGTTTACATATGAAATGAATTATCAATTATAAGGAAAAACATTTTGTCATATTTAATTGAAATTAAATAAATATGATTATATGATCTTAATGGCTGTCATTAATAACTTGATAGGTAGAGGTCTATTTGATATTTATAAATTAGAATTAAAAGCAATTCAATCAGGATCTTTCGTATTTTTCAATTTAATGAATATTTTTGTAGATTCCATCACATGACACATCCAATTTTAGGAGGAATAGGTTTTCCTGTGTTAGAAATTTTACTTGAAATTCAAAACATTAAAAAATTGGGTTTATATTAATGTACATTATTTGATGTCTAATGCAATTCCCTAATGTTATCTTTATATCAGATTTAGCATGAAAATCTGTGACCAATATTAAACTAATATTAGCAAAAGAAAAAACAATGACTCTTTTGAGATGGATATTTGGATAACAATGATTTTCTGGTCTTCAATGATATAATGGGGCTCCAAATAGAGTGGTCATTTCTCCTGGGAACAGACTTAATGTGTTTCCATATGTCCACACCAGCTGTGTTAGCTGGACAATGGTCACTTATCTCATCAAATCTTATAAATAATGAATAAATGATAACTGTAATTTATTCATAATTTGGTCAAATATGGTTATTGAATAACTCAGAAATAAGGAGGTTTTAATGAAAAAGAAATTATAAATTCTTTTGATGTCCAATTTGCATAATAATATTCCCCCTTTGTGAAACAACACTGAGATGATGAAGAAAGAGTAATTAAATTCTGTGACGAAAATTTTTAATAACAGCTTTTTATTGGTTATGCTGCATGATCAAAGTTCCTCTTACGCTCAGAAGATGCACCTTTATTGAAAATTATGGCTGTCATGCTAAGCCTTTTTCTTTCTAAATAATGAAATTAAAAAACATTGTCTCATCAGGACAAGATACTAAATTGAACCCTTTAAAAAAAGTAATTTCAACTTGCATACACAAGACTGAATCGATCTAAATATAAGAAAGAATCCTTAATCTCATGTGAAAAAATATTGCTCAACTGTGAAATGTCATATGAAGACATAAAAGTTATTTCATAACTACTAACCCTAACAAAAAATACCAGTTTGGTTGGCAATAAAAATATCTGGTGTAATCTAAATTCAGTCAAAAATATAATAATGAAGGATTATAAATACCACAAAATTGCTATGTGACAACCACACAAAATGTCAATATCCAGGAATATTGTCCTAGATTTCCAAGACAGTGAAATCGGCACATAATTCCATAACTGTCAGCCAGTATAATTGTCACTGGGGGAATTCACAATTAGATATGACAGCTTTTTTTCTATAAAAAAATTACAGCATGCAGAATCTAAATATTGGAATTCCATAAAAGCAGACTTGCTATAAACCTTCTGTCCTGATTGATTTAAGTGGTTATTGAGAAAAGCATTTTTTTTCTGAAAAGTGTCAACAGGGGAAAACATTGTGCAAAGAATAATGAACCATATTTGGATAAGAATTGCACAGCATTCTTTTTTTTTTTTGCATTATTCCATCTTAATTCTTCAATTTTTTTACCAGAACAGAAAAGTTTCTTTGGAACTTTGATTCAATTTGTTACTATTACTGGATGTTATAATTTTTAATATGTTTATTGTACAGTGTTACAAATGGAGTTAGTGTATCAGTGTTTTTACACTTATAAAATTTGTCCTGAAGCAAAACATTTGATATTTGAGTATAATTTGACTGACTTTTAAAAAACTGTTCCAGGAAAATCAGAAAAACTTTAAATTTCGAACTATGGGTAGTTTACCAAAAATGCCAATTTTCAATCTTTTGAAATTTGAAACTTTAAGAACTGCAAAAGTATGTCAAATTTTCTTCCTTTTCTCACAAGTTAAAACATTTTTCCTCCTTTTCTGAATGTTTGAACCTGATTAGCTAGGAACATATGTTAAACACAACTAAACAATGCTAGAAAATTACAAAAACAGACAACAAAACAATGTCCAGTCTTACAAAAAAAACAGAAATGGCAGAATGTATCATTGGCCAGGAATCTCATTAATCAGGCAAATGACCCAAGAGATACATCAACATCCTATTGTCAGACACCATGCCCAGGTGCAAAATATTACCATACACTCCATTACATAGAGAGAGAAAAATGTCCGTCCCAAATCAATATTTCTGTCCAGAATTAATGGCAATCTTGTGTCTTAATGTAAAAATACAAGTTATTTTAATAGGTTTATGGTAGAAATATTGATAAAACAATGGCTTACCTGTCAGGTATAAAATATCCTTGTTAAGAAAACCATAAAACACCTGATTATCTCCTAAATCTTGCCTGTAATCCAATATTTTAGCTAAAGTGCATATTTTTCCAATACTCAGTACAAAAGCTGAATGTAAACTAATTCACTACTGCAGAAATATTAATCCAGTGACTATATAAATTCTCAAACATCCATTTACAAAACTCCTGCAAACAAACAATTTTTTACAGATTATTTTTCCAATGAATTTACTAAAATTAAAATCAATCTACTTTTTATATTATTTTTTATATTTCTCAGATCTTAAACTTGCAACAGAAACATGTGTGCCTTCATACTAACTCTCTGTGCTAATCTAAAATCTTTCTGTTGACACTAAAACTCCTCCCATCTGGAAAGTTTACATTACACATCACTGCACTTCACCTGTCAATAATCAGAAAAGGGAGGAGCTAACATTTTAACTGACAGATTATCAAAAAATAGCAGCTAATCTTACTCCTGCTGAGGCACTGCTTGGGTAAAATCAATATTGGACAAACTGGCTTCTATGAAGGTCTAGGATAAAAAAAATAATGTGGTCACACACACTTCTATCACCGAACTTTCCATCACAAACTTGAGGTTTTTTCAGTAATGACTTCAAATTCAGTTTTCTGTTTGGTGATTTTTGAACCATTTTTTTTGGGGACATAAATAGAGAAAGAAAAATCAATGTATACAAACAAATCCTGTTGCCAGCTGTTTCTTCAATACACAATTATTCAAATTAGGAACAAACTCATTAAAATGCTGTTAATTTAATGCCATATTGATTGAATGTTTAATTTCAATTTTTAACTTAAATCAGGGACGTCTATATACGTCCCTGCTTAAATTCACAAAAAATATTTACAGAAACCTGAGGGACATTTAGTATAAAACTTGTTTAATAGAAAAATTTAAATTAATGCCCTGATAATTCATTTTGTCACAATCATTTGGTTTCTTGCTCTCTCCTGTCCACTTTTTCCAGTTTATTTCATTTATTCTAAAATATTTGGCTGACTATTATTGCAGTTAGCCAAACATTGAAAATGAACAATAGCTGTCAATTTTGTTATTTTTTGTTAATTAAAAAAAATTAACAATACAACAACAGGGAATGATTTATGAGTACATGTACAACTGTTACCATAATTATGACAAGTACATCTGTAGAAATTATTATCCTCCACAGATAAATGCAGATAAAATATTTATCCTAGGCTTAACTGTGATTATCAAACCTTTTAAAATTTATAATATTTCAACAATATTTATCTTTTGAGAACACAACATATTTTTAAAATCCTAATCTAAATCCAAAATAATAATACCCTTATCCTTATGGAGGTGACATATCAAAACAAAAAATTATCACATGGACAAACAAAGAGGAGCTTAAAAGAGGGATTAAGTTTTCACACTCTCAGAAGACCTACCAAAGATGATAGGCTGATTATCAGGGCAATAAAGCTGATTATTGCCCTTTTTGATCTAATATTGGTATGGGTTCATTAATTAATTTACAGTGTGACATAAAGCAGGGACCTATATTTAGATTTATATTTATATATTTATTCTGTTATATACATCCCTGCATAATGTCACACTTATAGGGTTTTTTTCTTTAAAAAATGAAGCCTTTCCCCATAAAAAAGGATTAATGCCAAAAAAATTAAAATTAAAACAGAATTTCATTACACAAAAACTAGGGTTCTTAAATAAAATCTGATAATTAGCATCAACAATTGAAATGCATGTTCTTTTTTTGCAGAAAAATATGCATTTGACACAAATAAAATACATTTCATGAGATTGAAATCAACACCAAATTTAATTCAATACCTAAAGAAAGTGAGTATTGTTTTCCATATTACAAAATATTTTAAATTCTTCACATGAAATTAAAACCATTAGTGTAACATTGATGTAAGGAAATAAAAATACCATGCTGAAATTCAGTTTGAATTTTAGGTGAAATATGTCATAAATGAGAATATATAATTGCTTTGGTATTTACAATATTAACTGGTGGCAATTAGCTTGCACACAAAGCATATATTTTTGGTCTTTTGGTGGCAAATAACAAACAAACTTAATTTCTAAAAGTTGAACAGGGCTCACTGGCCATGTTGTCGATGTCAGATTTATTTAACTACTTTTTATACATTTTATTTCATAAATTTTCATTTTTTTTATAAATTTTCATTTTTTTTTTTTGCTCAGTGATCAGACTTCATTTTTAACATTTCTGAAAAAGCCAGTTTGAAATAATAAAATGTTTCTTCATGGGTTTTGAAACACAAAGCTAAGCTTATTACCACAATTTTTCTAATACTGTATATCAAAAACGAGACAAGTATGACTTCAAAAAATAATTGAAAAATTGACTTTAATAAGAAATTGAAAAATCTAAATAAACTTTTGAAAAAAATCATGACAAAAGTACTTGAAACTTGAGTTTGTGCACAGTTTTATTACCTTTGATAATTATGCATGTTTTCTTATTAAGGCTGCACTCATTGTACAAATGAATATATGCATATTTATTTCCAGGTACTTTTAAAGCATTTTATGAAAAATTCTACCCAGTCAATGAACAATGATCAACAATGGAGAGACAATGACAGATTCAAACTTTTTCAAATAAAAGTTTAATGAATAAACTTAATTATTTCGAACAATTTGCATTTTGTAACACATGCACAGCTTTAGACACTATCACTTACATTTGCAGTTAGATACTTTAATTATCAAAAATTTATTCCCAGACCATTTTAAATTGAAAATGGCCATAACAACGTATACAACATTTCCATGGTCATAAAAAAGCAGTTTTTTTTTCTTAATTTTATTCTTAATTCTAAATTTTTCTAAAGGCAATCCAATCCAATGCGTATTTTTGTCCAAAAAATAAGATTTTGAAGGAGGCAGGTGCCAGTCCAATAAAATCATACATTGAATGGTGACAAATTAAAGGTGTGAAGTGATCAGTACCTATCTTCTCATTAACCTGGATTGATTTAACACCTTGTCCAGGTATATCCTTTCATCTCTTAACTCATTCCTTTCATCTTCAGGAACATGTGGGACCCCCACAGCTTTAGTTAGTTTTGTTACATAGAAAATTTGAAGTAAGAATTAAGCAATAATGTTTACTGGATCAAAGAAAATGTGAAAATTAGGATTAATTCACAATTCCATGTTGGACATTTGGTTTGTCAATAACAGGTGTGAATTTCAGATTTTTATTTCCACTAGCAGGTAGTAAAACACTTAATGACAAATTATTGCATAATACAAACTTTGTTCATACCTGGAGAAAAAAGAAAGACTTTCATTCCAAAACAACACCTGGTGATGAGTGTACTATCATCTATGGTAAACAGATCTCTTAAACTTTCTGAAATTAGAAAATTATGTTTCACATAAAATTATATTTTTCTCAGAATTTATTTTTTTTTACAGAATTTAGGTTTCTATTTAATTAACTGGTAAAAATTACTGTTAAAAAAATTAAATTAAAAAAGACAAACCTTACAAATAACATGATAATCCTGAACAGGAGAATTATGAGATATCTTAAAATCTACAGTTAATTCTATATAAATATTGATAAACAAGATAAGGATAACAGACAATATACAGCAGTATGACAATAAACAATGACTAGGTATTGAGAAGGAACAAACTGTGTATGGTTTATAACATGTCAAATGGCAGGTCTTAGACTGATCCATGTCATACTCTGTAATATATCAGATTAATGCCAAACTTGGAACACAGTACACATTTTCTATACTTTGGTTTGGCCACTGACTTCAATTGCATAATGTTGTATTGGTTTCATCATTACAAAAATAAGACAGAATTGAAAATGAAAAATGCAGTTTGAAATTTTCTATTTGATATATTGCATTAATCACATAAAATATAGAATCTTCCATTGCTAGATGTTGATTATTGCTTGATTGATTGATTGCTGCTTAATGTCCAGCTGCAAATGTTTGTAAGCATATTTAGGACAAATCCTGCTTTGTACTACACAGACCAGCTTGGCTTAACATGCTAGCTCACAAAAGCAACAGTCTTCAGGAAGACATGCCACTTTAACCAGACACATCATTCTGACTCTAGGCCGACCCATCTTTGCTGTTACTCCTAAATTCTGCATGCTTAGTGGAAAAATTGCAAATTCCAATTTTAATGATTTTGGTTAGCTGCGGGTTGAACCCAGGACCTTATGCACCCACTACACCATGTAGCTGGTGTGCTGATAATTGCAATTGCATTCTCCTTACTTAAACATGATAAATTTTAAAACTTCAAGATTTCTAAGATTTTATAACTATCAAGACTGCAGAAATACTATATTCTGTAAGATTTTGTTTCTATCAATCATTCTTATACATTTTTCATAATTAAAAATGATAAAAAGTGAGTTTACAAAGTACTCAAAAGTCAGCATGACATTTTGAATCAGTTTTTTAAGAAATGTAAAAATTGCAACAGAATTTCAGGAATTTTGCAAAACATCAATTGTCAAAGATTGGCATGATAAAGATTAAATGCATAAAATATTTCTGAATTTGTCACAATTATTTTTGTATAATTTTGTATGGAAATACAAAGTTTTTTAAATATGGCATAAAAGACATTTTGAGCTAAACATAGTCCAATCATTTCACAAAACAAGATTTAGGTATAAAGAAGCATTATAACAAACCAAAAGCTTTATCACAAGAAAACTAAAATTGTTTTATTCTGCAACACAGAGGAGATCTCATTTTGTAAACTTCTAAAAGAAAGACAAACTCATTATTTTGATTTAGAAAGGTGTTCGTGGCTTAAAATCTTTGCCGAGCCTATGACAAAATATAAATGTATATTCTTCAAGATTTTTCCAATAATTCTTGTCTTTTGATAGAACAAAGTCATCATTATTGACCAGCTATTCTATACAACTAATACAAGAGTGTTTGAATCAAGTTTTCTGGACACATTATATTGTTTTAGACATATGTAATCTCTGTCCAGAACATATAAATAGGTGATCATGACAGACAATAAACACGACCAGACTTATCCTTACAGACAAAAACATGGTCAAACTTCACCTAGGTGATCCTGGCTGACAAAAAACATGGTTGTCAGGACAGGTTAACATGACCAGTTATCAATAGATCAGTGTTTCACATGATTAATGCATTTTCTCCCACTGATTTCTCCATTGTTTTTTAAAAACCTGAGAAAAAGTTGAATTACCAAAGGTATTTCAAAATCCGAAATAAAATTTTCCAAGTCGTGAATTAGAGAAAGAATTATGGTTCTTTGTTTTTTTTAAGTTATTGCATTTGAAAATCATTTAATGAAGTGTTTCTGTGTGGTATTTTTGTGTCATAATGCAGTGGAAGTTCTTTGAAAATAATATGAATAGTAATATTGGATGGTCAGTTTTACTGGTGGGGGGAGCAAGAGTACCAGGAGAGAACCACCGACCTTGGGCAGGTAACTGACAAATCTTATGTTGTGAGATGTAAGGTAGAGTTCTGACAAGTTGTGAAACTGGCAAAGCTGACACTGCAAAATCACTTGCCTAATGTTTGCAACATACGCAAAGTTTTAAGAAATAATATTTTCTTGTGAAAAACACAAAATTGTGCATTAACATATATCAGAAAACCTTTTGACTGGAACTCTCTTAAGCAAAGTGGTTGCTGCAACTTATTTGTTGTGTAGCACTGCTATGCTACCTTTTTTTTTATCAACCATGTATTGTAAAAATTTCAAGATAAATTTAAGCATGAGGTCGGGACTTAAGGCATAAGAGCAGGAAAAAAACCAATTTATTCAAAGGATAATGAAAACCCTGAAAAATTGCAGGAAAAAACTCTGGTACCAGTGAGGTCTCGCTGTAGTTAATATGAAGTGAAACACTGTCTGTACAGACAGCCCTGGCTCTAATCAGAAAGGATTACATTCACACCTAATTATACAATAGTAGTGTTAATTGGATTAATACTAAAGAATTATCGGGGCGTCCTGATGGTACATTGGCTATCTAATAAAAGAACATGGTAAACAATGTAAACATGGACAACAGCTGTGGCTTCAGAACCACAAAAAAATATCCAGAAATTAGGTGGAAATACCAATGAGCAACCACAAAATTGACAGCTGCACAAAAATTTGATAAGAATCAGAGCCTCTGCCCTTTCTTGTTGACATTCTGACTACAGACTGTATGTAATAATCATGCTGCATTATGATTGTTATATCACACCTGACGTCAGGGAACCAGATAAGAACTTAAGGTACATTTAACATCATATAATAGTGCCAAACTGTGACAGAAATGAAGTCACAAACATGCTGAATCAGCTACACAGGATCATAATGTTCAGTTTGAATTATCTAGAATAGGTAAAAGTATGCTCAAGAGTTCCCTACTTGTATTAGGCTTATATTCCCTTCAACTTTATTCGAACGAATTCTTGCATGCTGCAATTTTTATTCACTAAGTATCACAAGTACCTACTGAATTGGGCAGTTTGAAACCAGAAACAGGGTTTTTGAACATTAAAAAGAATCCAACAATAATTTGACCACTTATTTTCATCATGTTGAAATTGTCAGGAAGCGCATGACGTTGTGTGACACTTGTAAGGCCAAAATATCTTAGTCTTAGTAGTTAATAGTAATCTGTTCGAGGTACCAATGAATTGCAGGTGTGGATCTAACCTTTTTTTCTAAGCTCCTTTAAGGCAAGTAAGATCAGTGGTTTGGATGGGCAAACAAAGTGAAGCTCCACTGAGACAGGTAAGAGTAGTGGTTTTGTGGGCAAACAAAGAGAAAGCTTCATTGAGACAGGTAATAGAAGTGACCTGTTCGGCAAACAAAGTGAAGCTCCACTGAGACAGGTAAGAGCAGTTGTCTTGCGGGCAAACAAAGTGAAAGCTTCATTGAGACAGGTAATAGAAGTGACCTGATGGGCAAACAAACTGAAGCTCCACTGAGACAGGTAAGGTTAGTGGTCTGGTGGGCAAACAATGTGATAGCTTCCTTGATACAGAGATAGGATTGACCTGGTGGGCAAACAAAGTGATAGCTCCCTTAAGACAAGTAAGAGCAGTGCTCTTGTAAGAATATAAAGTGAAAGCCCCCTTGAGAAAGGTAAGAGCAGTAGTCTGGTGGGCAAACAATGTGAAAGCTCCTTTCAGACAGGTAAGAGCAGTGGTCTTGTGGGCAAACAAAGTGAAAGCTCCCTTCAAATAGGTAAGAGCAGTGGTCTGGTGGGCAAACAAAGTGATAGCTCCCATCAGACAGGTAAGACCAGTGGTCTGGTGGGCAAATGAAATGAAAGATCCTCAGACAGGTAAGAGCATTGGTCTGGTGGGCAAATGAAATGAAAGATCCTCAGACACGTAAGAGAAGTG
>JAULBM010000021.1:3613286-3626482 GCA_032357055.1 Geukensia granosissima | reverse complement strand
GAGATATTTGACTAAAGATAACTAGCTGTCATTATCTCTTATAGGGTTTATTTTAAGTTAGTGTATTTAGCAAATTCAAATTATTTATTGGCGCACACTCATCGACACAGATACGGCTATGGTTTATTATACATAACGTAAAGTAATAAAAAATGACAAATTTCCCCAATAAAAAACGTACAAGTAATGTATCTCGAATTGACATTTTGAACATTGAATTGAAGTTTAGATAGCTTCCCGATAAATAAAATTTTAGTGACTTCAACAGATTTTCGTGCCTTGTGCAGGATTTCCTAAGTAGTTTTAACTATTTTTGTAAAAACTAAAGCAACTTTCGCGGCTACAAAAGATTTCCTATGCCTTGTGCAGGATATCCTTAGGAGTTATAACTATTTTAATAAACAGTTACTAAAGTTTTCGCGGATTCCATCTTAGTGCAGGATTACCTTAATTAGTAGTTTTAATTATTTTCATTAACACTAAATAATTTGTTTCCTGGACTACAACGATTTTAGAGTACATATCTTATATTGCTAGTATAAATAGTCTGTAAGATAAACATAGTCCACTTCTGATTTTCAATTGTTCATTATTGACACAAATGAATAAATTAATTAATAACAAAAATAAAAATATATTGTAGCGTTTTCCCCATACCGCTACGAACAGAACTTTAGTAGAGAGGAAGAAGACTAAAAAACAACCTCTGAATTCGACCTCAGTCAGATACATCAGTGTTTTGTTGTGTCACGATATGTGTTCTGAAATTATACAAACTGAGTCCGCTGACACAAACAACCAAACCAACCATAACATGTGTCAGCTTAACCAGATATGTCAAACAGCCTATGTTATAGCAATTATAACCAAGTCGTCTTTAAAAATTAATTATTTAGTTATACAACAAGAAATGATAATAGTTAACAATATCTACATCAAATGAATTGAAAAATAAACAGTTAATATAAACTGGGTTTCGAGTATGCAGAAAATCGGAAAATATTCTTTACATTTCAATTAAGTCAGTTACATATACTCGAGACTCAATGACTCAGACAGAAATAGTATATAGTTTATTAGAAATAGAGACTCAAATTAAGTCTAAAATACTCAAAACTAAATAAATAAGTCTTTAAAATGAGACCTATTAAACTTATTCAATGGACCCAATTCGGGTCTTACTTGGGGTCTTATAAACCAGAGACCCGATGGAAATGAGTTGTTACGACCCGACCAGACAAGTGGGTCTTTTTTAGTATCAAGCAACCTTAAGTCTTTAACTGTGCAAGTTGCAAAAAAAGATTACATTAAGAAAAGCTTAAGCTATAATTGCCCAGTGGCCTGCTAACTTGTTGATCAAAGCAAGCTAAGAAACTGGATATAATGGGATGAAAAAATTCAAAAGCCCTACATTATTCTTTCTTAATATTTTTTAAACCTTTATAGTCAATAATTTGCATATGCAAAACCTCTGTCCTTTTCATATTTTCTATTTGTTACAAGGTGCTACTGACTACATGAGTCCTTTTTATAATTTTGTTTGTCATAAAGTTATAAAACAGTTTTGTGAACATTGTGTGTTGATTGTATATGTTGTATGTGTTTGGCCCATATGGGCACTATATACAATTTTAAAAATAAATAAATAAAAAAATAAAAATGTATATACATATAGATGTTCTATTAAATAAAACATTATGTTTTTTATGTATAATTCTCCCTTTTGCCAAGACCAAAATACCGACCAAAAGTGCAGTACCGCATATACATGATCTCATACATGTAGATGAAAACAACAAGTATAGTATCAACGAAATTTCCCATTTAACAGTTGCTGTTTTATCATTAAAATTGGTATTTCTTTTAATTGCTACATGTACCTGGTAGTTTTACCTTTTACAGGTAACCTAAATTACACTTCCCTCTGGAAGACCTCTTAATCCCTAAACTTGATTAGATGTTTTTTTAGTCGAGTAGGCGTTCGGGGAATAAACCTTACATACATTTGACTTGCCTTTACTCCATAGATTCAATATGGCGGCGATTTGGCGGGTTTTTCTGTGAATTCATCTTAGTTACGGCAAGTCGATTGTGAATTTTACGTAGAATGCAAGCCAATGAAAAACAGTGTTACAAAAATATTGCATCAGAATTAATAATGGACACATGTCCACACCCTATGGCAAGCTGTAAAAGGTTCAAAGTCAACAACTATTTGGCAAATAAGTTAAGAGTGCAAAAACAATTAACACTTAAACATAAAAACAATATCATCCACTGGATTACAGGTTCCTGGCTTTGGACAGGCATATTAAGTATGTGGTGGGGTTAAACATGTTTGTATTCAACCTTCCCTAATGAGGGACAGTGCAATAAATGTAAGGCAAGGTTATAAATAAACAAGACATGCCTAATTCTATCCAGCATAAAAAGTTACAGCTCCAGCAGGGGTCATTTTATATCTTGCAAGACTTGCAATAAATTTTTCTACCCATAAATGTAAACAGAGAAAAATAATTTACTCTAAAAAACTGGAAGACTTTCTTGCTAAGCAGAAATAAATATTACCTGACAAAAACAAAATTCAGCAATATGTATTGCAGGTCATAAGGTATGGATAAGAGTTTAAGACATTATGGTTCAGTATTAGTCTTCTGGTCAAATTCTCAAGTGTGTTTATAGAAATATGGTGATGGGTATATCCAACTGCATGCAAAGCATTTATAAAAATTAAAAGCATTAAGTCAGATCCATCTTATGACTGCAGGTAAGATGTTAAAAAGAGATAAACGGTCTTAAATTTCTACAACATGATGCATTTCTCTTCTATCAGACTCCTGTCTAATTTCAAATCTTGAGAAAAAAATGTAATTTGCCAATTAAATATAAACAAAACATAACTGATTCGCCCTAACAAATGGGATTATACATTTATACACCTTGATGTCAAAATTTTTGTTTAATCACCACCAGAACTGTATATTTTAACAAATAATTGGAATTGTTTGACCTCCTAAGTAAACATCAGACTTATTGCCTACACCTTGTATACAACTTGTAAAGTACCCTGTACCTTATAACTGGATGTATTCTGGACATTTGTATTCCATCTACTGGTCAAAAGTAGACTTGTTATCTAATTATTGGGAAGCAGCTGTTTAATTGTTAAAGTGTGGAATTATTAATTAATTCCTACTGAAATGGACATTAATTAGGATCAAAGTATAGACTGATAGATACAACAGTGCAAGCTGGTATGTCTGAAAACTTCCATGTAGTAAAATCAGATTGGTTGAAGATGTAATGGCTAATAACTTGCATAAGAAATATAATGTGTGAATAAAAGGTTTTACACCCAGTCAAATATTTGTTATAAACATTTATGTAAAATGGTGTACTGGTATGTAAAATGTGGGTCATGTCTTTCTGGAATATGTTCCATATTCTTTCTTTTAGATTGTCTAATATCATTTTTAACAATATTTCAACCACAAACCTGTGTGGTAATAATGGCTGCCCAGAAAAAAACTGCTGCCATTGGGAATAAGGTATTGGATGGCAAGTCAAGTGTATTCTTTTCTTATAAAGTACAAAGTCAAGCATATAGTTTATGTAGGTAGATATTAACAAACCTGGCCAAAGTATCTACCAAGTATCTTAAGTTATATTAGAACACTAAGATTGCAGATTTACAGGAGATGAAACAGTGTAGCAGAATTCGAGAAACACTTTAAAATATCTTTACATTAATATCTTTTTCATGAACTGTATGCTTATTGTTTCCAATCTATAATTGCTTTGCACAATAAATGCTCATGTATATATTTGTAACAAGCATTTGACCAGTATTTATTATTGACTGTTTATCCATTTCCTGTAATTTTTGCTATATCATTGCCCACTGAGTCTATTAAAAAAGCAATTTTATGATTTTATCAATAATAATTGCTTAAATAAACATAAATCATTCAAAAATAAAAGTTTTTATAGAGCTCAAGTGATTTACCTATAGAATCTACTTTAACTGAAATTATACTATATTAAGATCAGAAGTGATAATATGATCAAACAATACTGATATGTCAATGAAATTATAATCTAATATATTTACATAGTCATAACAATATCACCTATTTATGTGAAGTCCAAAACAACAAACATTGGAGGTAACTCTAAATTACAAGCCATGCTTGGTCAACATACTTTTTTACAAGCATAAAGCAAAAATTGAAGTTAAATTTCAAAATACATGCAGCTCTGTTAGTTTTGTTTGAAAAAACTCCAAATAATTGAAAAATAAAGAGAACAAGAAGAAATAAAGTCCATGGACAACTTTTCAAAATGCTTTACCATAAATTTTAAACATAAGTGCTTTTTGTTTTGCAAAATGCAATAAATCCATATAAAACAGCACTTGATCTGAAACTATAAAAGTGTGTTTTGCAATTGAAAATTGAAGGCCTAAGGATGATCACTTAGTAAACAGAACAAAGTTCGTAATGGATATTCTAATCAGAAGCCCTACCACATACTTTTTGACTTGATTAATTGGAAATGTGGACTTAGGCAAATTTCTAAACACACCACAAAGAAATAGAGCTTTGTTTTTAGGTGTACAATCAGGAAACCTTATCAAACACATGATAAATGAAGACAAGTCTGTTAATGAGTGATCAGTGTTTAATAGATATTAGTGCTTGACATTTCTAATAAATCTATCCATAGTGAAAATTAGGGGCATGAGAGGATTACTTAATATGATAAATGATTCCGTCAAAAAAGCCAATTTAATTAAACCCATAATTTTATAAAACCATACAAAACCTGTGGTGTATATCAATTGTTACCATTATTTAGGATAATATTTTTGTCTGAGTGTGACATTCTATATCTCTGTGTTACTCAGCTTGTACAACCCCGAAATTTATCCACAAGCTCCATCTTTACATCACAGTGATATCAAGTATTGAAAGTCCTCCTGTTTTGATCATCTTAAATTAATGATCCCTGTGACGAAGTTTAAATAAAAGACCATCCATATCATTTCTTGTGACTTAGCAGATTTAGTTTCACAAGTAGAAATTGATCAAATTTCTCATTGAGTCCTATATTAAACCAAGTCTTGGCTGTGGCTGCCATCTTGACTTTGGGTCATGTTAGTTAATAAGGTCATGTTGTGAGAATGTCTACTGAGAAGATTCTAAAAAAATGCTTTGCACTGGACAACATCAAGGACCAATAGCCAGGAAGAC
Organism: Geukensia granosissima; assembly: GCA_032357055.1. Classification (NCBI taxonomy): domain Eukaryota; kingdom Metazoa; phylum Mollusca; class Bivalvia; order Mytilida; family Mytilidae; genus Geukensia; species Geukensia granosissima. The sequence goes on along the minus strand of JAULBM010000021.1, from coordinate 3,621,230 downwards.
ATCATACCACCTGGAGCACAACCACTCAAGTGAACTTCAACAGGCATAGGACAGGGATAAATTGCTTGATGATTCCTTGTCACAAGGAGGATAAAAAGGATAAATAAGAAGATTAAAATCAGACGTGAGAGTCTTAATTTTTTCTTGTGAATGAAAATTGGTTAACAAAAAATATTTCTGCATCAAATTAGCTATAAACAAGTTAAACTTAAATGCATGCTAGTATTATTTTTAACTCCATGGGAAAATAATTTTCTCTATCAAAATATATCTAATTTAATATGGTTTATGGTTGAGTGACAACAGAAGGGACTGGATGGTGCCACAAATTACATGTGGATTATAATATTCTGACATGCAATAAAGGTGCGTGTGGTCAAATGTAATTGTGTAATAGAGCGCACCTATATTTATTATAGTTTAAACAGGAAATTTTAACTATGCTTAACAACATTCTTGTATAATTCATGTTGTAAAGTATGTAAAACAAATTTTGGCATAATAAAATATGAGGTAGGTGAAGTTGTGGGACACATGGTTGTTCTTCTTGAAATGTGGTGCAATGAACATGATAGCTCTTATCAGGAATCAAATAGCACATAAATGGATTTAAAAACCTGCTCTTCAGAAAATTTCATATCAATGATAGCAATTTTCTGATTAAAATGAATCCATGTTACCACATAAATTATGTCTAAAAGACATTAAAAGTTGTAATAAATATTATAATATAATTTATATCAATTGTAGATAACAAGGAATCCTTTAAGAAAAACATAATAGTTATTAAATAACACCACCCAGGAATTTGATGTTCTGTCTATTTTTTGATGGACAAAACATTTCACAGAGGTAAAAATCTTTCACTAAGATACATCAAAATTAATGGCAAAATAATAAAGATGAAATTTCTAATGGAGTGATAATGCAATGCATTGTGGGATACAAGACAAAATAATGATTACACCAGCTGAAATAATCGTCCCATCAAGAGTGCCATCTAAATTAACCATGCATTCTTCATGAAGAAGAAAACAGTTTTTTTGTTTGGCACCTTTCCCTAGCCACTATGAGAAGAAAGTGTGGCGCAGGTGTAAAAGCTGTTTTCAAAGAATTACATGAAGTGAAAGTGATTATTATGACTCAACTGCAGGTATATTATTATGTCAATAAAAACAAATTGTGATATGCATACATTCTGAGGAGTTCAAAAAGCATGGTTAAATTCTCCAATAAACAGATTCCTTGCCAGCTAGGATGGATCAAACTTACCATTTTTACAACAACCTGCCATATTGGACCCAACAAGTGAAGACAATGGGGCAATTTTATTTAGAAGCAAGAGTATTTCTCTTTGTTGGTTTTTTCTGTATAATAACCAAATATACCATTTCTCATAGGTCTGTATGTTAAAGAGGTTTACTGTGATGACGATGTTCAATGTTCGGTCACATATTGAGCAATTCGATATTCTTCAAAAAAGGGCCCAGTCAAGGACACTTGTTTGACTTCAATTGGTTGAATAATTTCAGACAACATCTTTTAGCAAATTTTGTATAAGGTCCTATGTTAAATTATGAACAGTCTTGAACAATTAACAAGTTTGTCAAAGGACCATTCAATGATCCCACCTGCAACAAAACTGTCCTTTTTGATAAGTGCTTTCTTAAAAGAATATTTGCATCTTTACAACTCAGAAAATACAATTGGCTGAAGTTGTCATGTTAAAAATTTTATCATAAAGGGAAATCAAGGCCAGGTGAACTAAAAATATGGAATAAGCACAATTGTTGAAAGGGCACTGCCAAATCACAACAATTACCATACATACCAGGCTTTCTAAAGAAGTAAATGTACTGTTTCAAAGATATTGTATAGAAACTTAATTTTCTAAAAAAAATTTACAGTCTATTTTGAGGGTAATGAAAGAGTACAAAATACTAAATAAACGACCCAACCACACCCCCTAGACATTATTTTTATTTCAACCTCTGCAATTTGGCAACTTTTAACCTTTGAAATGGTTTAAATCCCCATCCCTTAACATATATTTGTTTATACTTGAATTGCTCTAAAAACTCCCTTACACTATATATTTACTTATTCCTTGAAAAAGACAAATTGAATTAGTATATAACTGAAACCCCAGGTGTCATAATCCCCTAAACAAAAAAAATCTTAATTCATCTTCAAAATATTTGTGATCACTCCCCTAATATTACATACATTTGCTAATTCATAATAAAAAGGAAGGTGTCTAAGCCTTACTGGTAATCCCAACCCTCCTTAACACAACAAATCATAATTTATCTTTAAAACTGTAGACCCCCCAAACTAAACACAACAAATCATGTATATCTCTATAACTTATAAAAAGATATTTTGGTGTAATGTGTAAATAAGCAATTTCATTGACATTGTCTGGAATACTATAATTATTACATTAGCAATTATAATTTGGATTTCAATGTTTTGGTACCCTAGAGTACCTGATGAAGGTCAATACAGAAAAGCAAATGATACACAGATAAATTGAAAATAGATTTAGATAAAAAATATAAATGAAGATAAATGAAGAAAGGGTTATTTATTACATTTTTTCTATTTTTTATAATTTGAATGCCATATAGTTTGATCCCCTTGGGATCATCCCTACCCCTTTCCTATCAATAACTTTAAAAATCATGAAAATTATCGAGATCTTCGATTGCTGTTTTAGAGGTACATTTACAAAGGTGATTCATTCAATTTAAAACCAGAGGCTCCCAGGAGCCTGTATTGATCACCTGACAGAGATTCCTCACTAATCCTTGCCAGAAGGAATGTTGTACAAAGTTTTGGTTGAAGACAACTGGCTCAGTAGTTTCACATAAGAAGATTCTAAAGTGAATGTCTCTTACAGTTCTATTTCACAAGAAGTTTGGCTGTTGCAGCCAACTTAATTGGCAGGCAGGGATGCAGAACCTAAGTTTAAACAAAGTTATTTTTTTAAACAAATCTTCTTATCCACACCTGAACTCACCCTAGTTTTTGTAGGGTTTGTGTTACTCAAGCTTTGGTTTTCAGTGTAGTGATGTGTGTTCTATGTTTGTCTTTCGTTTCATTTTGTTGGCCTTGTCTGTCTTCCAACTTAACGATTTCTGTCTGCCCCTTTGGTATCTTCCAATTCCTTTGGAAGAATATTTAAACTTTCTCATTGTGTCTTATGCAAAACTGTCTGGCTGTGGCAGCCATCTTGGTTGTTGGGTGGGACAAAATTGTGGTAGACCATGTAAGGATCATCTCCTTAGAGTCCAATGTTAAAATATCTCCTGGTGTGGTGGCCATCTAGGTTGGTAGGCGGGGAAGATGGACAAGATTTTGGTAGAGGACCATGTAAGGCTCATTCAACCAAAGTTTGGTTGCAATTGACTCAGTAGTTTTAGACAAGAAGATTTTCAAGTGTAATTCCCTATTATGTCCTGGTTCAGCTGTGGAAGCCATCTTGGTTAGTAGGGGTGTAACGATATACGGGTATAACAATATATCACGGTTTTTTAACAGTTCTGGTACACTGGTACAAAATCTTGCGTATCGACATTTTCCGGTATGATAAATATTTGGATAGTTTAACATCTAAATGCTTGAAATTAGCGGTTGTTGACACGAAGAATTAAAATATATGACCAAATTACATATTTTTATACAAAAAAGATTTCTGCCTCATTGCATTATACTTAAAGAATTATCATTGCATTATACTTAAAGAATTATCATACAAAACAATTAAAAATAAAAGAATGAAAGGGAAGAAGTGAGAAGTCGTTACGTATCGATACGTATCATGATACGGTGGTATTGTATCGATATATTATGATATGCTTTTTCATTTACAATACTCATCCTTATTGATTAGTGGATGGGGATGCTGAATACAATTTTGTTAAAGGACCATGTAAGGACCAATCCAAAATTTGGTTACTATTGACTCAGAAGTTTTAGATAAGAAGATTTTTTAAATATACCATCCCCTTTTTCTATTTTTATTAACAGTTGCCATCTTGGAAGGCCAGCAGAGATGTCAGACACATTTTGGAAGGGGAACACCCAAGGACAATTCCACCAAAATTTGGTCCAAATTGGCTGAGCGGTTTCAGAGGAGAAGATTTGTTTGTAATTGTTGGCAGACAGAGGGACGACTGATGGAACATGATGACAAAAGCTCACATGGCCTTCTAGGCCAGGTCAGCTAAATCTGTTACATCTAGTTTGTACTTTCTTTTTACAAAACTGCAGTGATGCCTCTTGAGATTAAATTTCAAGCACAAATGCAAATTGCATCATTATTCACATCCACCAATGGTATATGTAATCAAGATGAAATGTCATGAAACAGACATAGTTTCAAGTCTTTCTCACTTAGTGAAGTCAATAATTTTGCACTGTCTGGTTACAGTTTTGTCTTAAATAAACAAAACTCTTGATAACCATCATTCTTCAGACTAAAAATAAGACTACTTCAATTCAGTGAAAGCCAAAGAAAAATATTGTACTGGATAAAAATAGAATTAATAAGGCTTAATCAATCTCACTTGATCAAAGGTGCTTAATTAAAACTTATTTATGCTAGACAGATCACAGAAAAATATTGAATTCTTGAAACAGAAGGGCAAAATTTTCCAATTTTTGAATTCTAGATGCACCAGACCTTAATTAATTTTGCCCTCTTGTCTGGGTTAATAAATAGTTTAACACCATTTAACAGTGTGCAATTTAATTTCAGCTGCCAAATTCTTCCCCCAGTACATAAAGTCCATGTAAATCATGCATACCTTTTAACAGATTGAAGTACAAAAGGATGAAAATCAAGTTTAATAATTATGCCTTCTGTATGTGTCAATCTTTCAATAGATATGTGGCCATAAAGGCATTACTAATAACACGCTTGGTCTCCAAACTCAATTACCAAAGACAATTTACCACATATTTAAACTGCTTTTAACATTTAGTTCCCCATTACATTAAAAATCTGTCTAATTCCATAATGACAAAAAATCCAAAGATCTATCTATATCGTCAGATGATGACTCCCATGACAGACTTGGTGTAACATCGGCTTCATAAAAAACCTCCTATGTAATTATTCTTTATCATGTTAATGGTTAAACCATAAAAGAGAAGTCTTGTTTTTGTTTGTAGTTATTAAACAGAGAAACATTTAGGACTAACTAAATAGTTTTCCATCTGACTCTCTTTCAACCCATCCTTCTGAAAAGATCTACAAACAGTTTATCACAAAAACCGTTGACATTGCTTATGTCTCGCATGTTCCAACCTGAACAAACTCAATTACAGACCTAAAGCAAGGAATCGGTGAAGTATTGGTAAACATCTTCTAAAATGAAAAGCTCTGGGACAATTTCATGCTTGGGCTAAAAAATAACATGAAAACAAAGAAATAAATTGACTTCACAGAACTCTGGCACAAGTTCAGCAATCATTTACACATTGCAGCTTCAAAAAAGATATTATTATGTCTCGTGTAATTCTCATTTTCACATAAAATGCACTGTAATGAGCAAGATTCCCCAAATTTATCTTCTTTATAATGAGGAAAAAACAAGAACTTTTATCAACATCAATTTTTCTTCTAAAAACATCTTAGATATTTGTCATCCTCAGCTTATTTTCAATGAATTTTCTCCCCAGGGGTGCGGAGACATAATTTGATGCAACATTAGAAAAACAAACTTTAACTAAATGCATTTCTCTTTGTTCTACTTAGCAACCGAACTGCCTGAAGATATACTTCCAAGTTTGATTTTTGTCCTATGATGAGTTTAAGATTAAAATTCTTATTTCTAAATCTTTGATATTCATTAAACTTGACTTCTGATTATTTTAATTGGCATATTTGTAAAATGAAAGCACTTTTTAAAAAATATTTTGCCTACCTATCTACTGGGCTGAGGATCAGTGACTAGAACCAGAGGCTCCACGGAGCCTGTAATCGCTCACCTGGGAATTTTTCGTTACACTGTCTGCATGTTTGCAATTTCATATGATTGCAAAGGACTAACTGATTAGCATGAACCAACAAGAACACATTGTGAGAAATACATAGGGACCATTTATGACATGTTATGTTTCAAGGTTGAAATCTGTTTACTGGTTTCAGGGAAGAAGATGTAAATGTGAAATTTCCAAAGGGTTCAATGTTAAACTAAGTTTTGTTATGGTGGCCAATTTGAATTTTGGATCGGCACAAAAAACACAAATCTGGTAAAGGAATAACTGATTAACATTTCTGCAAAGTTCGGTTAAAATCTCTACAGTGGTTTCAGAGAAAAAGATGAAACGTGAAATTCTCATAGGGTTCAATGTAAAACTTAGTTTCGCAATGGCGTCCATTTTGAATTTCCAATCGACAAGTAGACATAAATCTGGTAAAGGACCACCTGCTTAACATTTCTGCAAAGTTAGGTTAAAATCTCTACAGTGGTTTCAGAGAAGGAGATGAAAACGTGAAATTCCCGTAGGGTTCAATGTTAAACTAAGTTTTACCATGGCGGCCATTTTGTAATTTCCAATCGGCACGAAAAACATATATCTGGTAAAGGACCACCGCTTAACATTTCTGCAAAGTTTGGTTAAAATCTCAACAGCGGTTTCATAAGAGAAGATTTTTAAAATTCATCCCCCTTTTTTCTATTTTTAGCCTGGCGGCCATTTTGTTAGGAGGTCGGGGTCATTGGACATAATTTTTAAAGGACCACCCAAGGACCATTTCAGCCAAGTTTACTTTCAGAGGAGAAAATTTTTCAAATTTCATCCCCCCTTTTTTCTCTTTTTAGCCTGGCAGCCGTTTTGTATTAAGGTCGGGGTAGTCGAACATAATTTTGAAAGAGGACCACCCAAAGACTATCCTATCAAAGTTTAGTCAAAATTGGCTTAGCGGTTTTAGAGGAGAAGATTTTAAAAATTCATCCCCCCTTTTTTCTATTTTTAGCCTAGCGGCCATCTTGTTTAGAGGCCGGAGTCATCGGACACAATTTTGAAAAAGGACCACCTAAGGATCATTTCAGCAAAGTTTGGTTGAAATTGGTTCAGTAGTTTCAGAGAAGAAAATTTTAAAAATTTCATCCCCCCTTTTTTCTAATCTTAGCCTGGTGGCCATCTTGTTCGGAAGTCTGGGTCATCAGACACAATTTTTGAAGAGGACCACCTAAGGACAATTCCACCAAAGTTTGTTCAAATTTTACCCAGTCGTTTCAGAGGAAAAGATTAAAATATGAATGTTGACTTTGTCATGGAGAATACAAAGAATAAACCCATTAAAATCAGACAAGAAATAAGAAACTTACATGTACATTAAAATACAAAAAAAATCTTTTAGGCCCTACCCAAAAAAAGGTTGGAGCTAGATCATCCAAAATCAAAACTGTATCAAACTTATCAAAAATCAATGTCACAAATTATTAACAGGATCCGTTAACTAGAACAAAAGTCATCATGCAGAAACCAATCTGTCAACAGATGTCAACAGTGCCATACCATAATACAACCCAAAGTTTTTGCAGTTTTATAAAAATTGAGCACAGCTACTTTTAGGCCATATTTGTGTAAATTTCTTTTTAAAGTGTGAAAATCAAGATTAACCTTTTTGCTAATAAGTCCTGGTACTTTGAGATTGCTGCTTTAGACACCCAATAATGAATCCTAGAATTTCAGGATTTTCATACAAAGGTTTTATTCTACACAATTTAAGGTGGAAAGATAGAGATATCTGTCTTTGCTTCTTTTACCATTTTAAAGAAATAAGTTAGCTGTTAAGAACATTGTGTTCTTAAATATACATTTTTAATTTACATATATACAGTTAATGACTGTGTAAGTTTGTAGTATGACAGAATTCCAATAGTCCAAAAAAATATGTGTGTTTGTGGCACCCTGACCGATCCCTAT
>JAULBM010000021.1:3588165-3603612 GCA_032357055.1 Geukensia granosissima | reverse complement strand
ACCAAAATTTTGTCTGCTATACCTGCCCACCAATCCATATAGCCACCACACAGAACTTTGTTTTACATAGTACTTATGGATTAGTTACTTGCAAATTACTAGTATTTCTTTTCTAATCTGTGCCTATTGCAAGCACACTTTGATTTAATGTTCCTGGCATGTTCTTCTACCAGATTGTTTCTGGTACCCTGCCGACGAACCAAGAGGCCACCACTACCGCATTTAGTTTAACAAAGCACCGTATGCGAAATTTACTTCAAAATCTTTTCTGAATCTACTGAACAAATTGCAACCAAACTCTAGTCTTCTACTTAAATTGTGTCGGGCATAAACGTCCACCATCCAAGATGGCCGAATGTAGATTTACACAGTACTCTATGAATTCACTTGGAAATCTTTTTTTCTGACACTATTGAGAAAATTGCAACCACAGATTGGTGGAATATTCTTTATATAGTCCAAAATTTTGTCTCGAATCCCGGACAGTCAACCAAGATTGCCGACACCGTCAAACTAACTAGTAGCTTGAAATGATATCCTATCTTGAAGAAAAATTCTCGCCAGAAACAAATGCACCAGTTGCAACCAAATTTGGGTGGAATGGTACTTTGGTTGTCCTCTACCAAAAATATATCTAGCTTTCCACAGCAACCAATGTGGCCGCTGAAAAGAAGTCGCATATTTTAAATATATTCTTTTGTGTAATATCTTTGTCAGTTGTTACTACACTTTAATGAAATAGTCCTAAGATGTCTTTACCAAAATTATGTCTGGCATTCCCACACGCTAAACAAGATTGATACCACAGTCGGACTTATTTTAGCGTAGGACCCTTTGGAATATTTTTCCTCAATTACGTTCTACATTTTTTCTTGCCAAATAAGTTGAATACCGTAGCCAAACTTGTTGTAAAATTTGTTTTTGGGAAAGTCACTTTAAAATCTTCTTATGAAAAACTAATTAGCCAATTTTCCCACACATAAATTTTATTTCCTAGCAACGAGAAAATGGAAGTCTTTGTCAGTTGTGTGATACAAGCTCCTAGGAGAATCTGGTTTGAAATATATAGATTAGGGCGTTAACAAAATTGTTACAGCTGTGATCATAATGAAAACAAAAAAAAATCATCTTTTAAAAATTACATCTGAATTAAAGTTGAATATGAGGACTGAATAATTAATGCAGTGTCGCATAAAAGACTGTTCGACTGAAAACCTATTTACCTAGTTTTCCATTCCCGTTCCAGATGGAATTTTTTCTCATGTGTATTATTTTTATGCCCTTGTTTTTGGGGTTGAAAACTTTTATGTTGGAACTGATTGTGTTGTAGCTGACGAAAAGTGTTGATCTATGTACTTTTTCCATTTGTGAGATATTTAACTCAGAAAATCAGGAAAATATACCAATCCCAATAAAAGGTCAGAAATCTGTGGCTTATGAGGGCCTCTTTGTCCCATGAAAAAAAATTTTGATTCAAAACCTTAATGTTGAAAGTTATCGTGTTTTTACGTTCACAAATAAAAAATATGCAGAATAAAATTTTGAACTATGTATTTTTCCCCCTTTCTATGAAAGTGCACTTAAAAAGATACCAATCCTTGTAATGGGTGAGTTTACCCGTGGTTTTTAAGTGCCCCGCCTTATGATAAAACATTTGGTTGGAAATTTAAGTCTTGGAACTGATTGTATGACAATATTACTAACGCAATAATGCATGCTGATTTCAAGTTTTTACTTTTTATTCGCATTTCTGAGAAATCATGAAAATGCAAGAAAAACATCAGTGGGTCAAATAGAAATTTTAGTAATTTTTTCAAGTACAGAATCACAAAACCCATGTCCGACAGCCATTGATTCCATTTGAATGAAATTTTGCATGGTATACAATATAACTCGATCAAATCACACTGCTTCAGTACAACCAGTTTCCACAGTGACAGCATAGAGAAAGACATGATTTGTGATGCGAATTTGCGCATTGTTGCTGAAGACAATTCTGCAGATGGCAGCAATAGACAGTCCTAGGTGCTCAGATCATCAGTGATTGTTACACAGTAATCATCATCAATCAAGAAAATACCCCAAATAAAGAATTAGTTTAAGAATCTCATTTCAAAGGACTCCCATTCACTATAAAACCTAGATCATGATTGTTGAACTTTATGATCCCGCCACCTTCCTTGATCATATTTTACCTTATTATTGTTGCTGACTAGAAAAATATATTGGACTAAAGAATTCGAATGTCTAGGGTTATTAATAGCTGGATTTTATTTAATTTTGGAAAACGTTTTTGCTAATTTGGAGTGCCATAATAGCACATTCGTGACTCAACCCCTTTGAATTTTTAATATTAATAATAAACTCTTGGAGAAGTGCCTATCTTGCATATATTCCATATTTTTATTTTAAATTTTAACAATTGATATACCAGATAATTACATCGACAGTTCAAGTTCAAGCGCACTAGCAATTTGCACAATATGACAACATAGCATATATGGAGAGTGACACTTTACATTTATGATTTTAAACACCAAATAAAACAAATATTAAGGAAGTTCTGAATTGTTTGGAAAGACTGTAAAATATAATTATATCAAGATCGTATTTTGATTGACGCCGTTACTTTTTAGCTTTTATTCAATGTTAACCTTAAACAACAATGATAATGGAATTATCGACAATATCGAAGTGTAATTTTTTAAGTTTTCTATGACCTACCCATCAACTTAATTATCACGGACATACATAATTGCAAGATAATTTCAACATTCTAAGATACACATTATGCCTTCAGAATATTTAAATCTGACTAGATTACGGTACCAAGATTAAAGTCTGGTAATTACAAATATCTGTTGTTAGGTAACCACATATGTTGATATTATAATATCTGTTGATAACCTTCCGCTGATAAAAGTTAACGTCCAAATTTGGCCTGAATTTGTTTGATTTTTTTTGCTTGATTGGGATTTAACGCCACTTTCAACAATATTTCAGTCATATCGCGGAGGTCAGTTTTACTGGTAGAGGAAGCCAGAGTACCCCGAGGAGAGAACCACCGACATTGGGCAGGTAACTGACAAACCTTATCACGTGCGATGAGAGTTAAACAAAAACCGTTTAGGGCTGAATTTGAGAAAAGTTACATAAAAAGACCATCGAGAGTAATCGAGAATACAATAGCTTACAATAGCTTTACGTGTTGTTATAATGCTAGAAACGCAACTCAGTCACTTGCAACTAAAGGTCATCAATATAGAATAGCGTTCATTTTCAGAATCTGTGGAATATTTTCATAAATTTCAATGTCCATTGGAAAATAATAGGTTAATTGCTAAAAAAATACTCAAATATAATATAATTTTACATATTCTAGACAGTTCCTCAAAAAGAAGTTTATTTTGTCCAGCGGTCCCATTATGAAAACATTTCTTTATGATAAAATCAATTAAAAAACAACAAAAACTGTATGTTATTGGCCTTAAAGGGAGATTATATTCAAATCAATAGAGGCGATCACATAGATGATGCTGTCCCAGTTTCAATCAATTTGCCAAAGCAGTTACAGAGGAGCAGATTTTTACAATCAAAAACCAAGACTGTTTTTTTGTTTTCAAGTTGCTTTTGAATTTTTACCATAGTAAACAAGAAATATATCTTTAGCCGTGTTGCATATAAGTTTTCATTAAAAGAAACCCTGGTCCGTTGATCAATTGCTTGTATTGTTTGAATTTAGTGTTTGATAACAACGTTTACCATGTTCTTGTAGATGAATTTCATGTAGTTGTTATTGTATTTGTACATTGTATCAATCTTTTACTGCATATGATTTGAAGGGGTATTTTTTTCGTATTGTCATACCCTTGTTAAAGGCTTTGGAAGGGAATAGTTGTGCGCTCAAATTATTATTAATTGATCTCCGATTGTTTATGAAAGGCTCTTAAATGCAGATTAACCCAAATAATGTCGTCATGTGACAAGTCTATATATTTTGAGCCTTTTATTATTTTTAAGTATTAAAGTGTCAAGAATATTCTGTAACAAATTTTAAAAAAAACAAAAAGTGAAGACGTAAATTTTGATACGAATCATTATATATCATTTTACGACCAAGTGGTAAAATATTCTTAACAAGATTCTATTAAGGGGTTTGACTTTAAATATCCTACCCGATCTAAGTCACATTTTTTGTTAAAGTGACATTCTAGAAGAATTAAAGTTGTTAAAAATATTTATTTATCTTTGTGCATGATTTTTAAGCACACCTTAATGAGAAAGCAATCTTTTCATTTACAAATGATTTACTCTAAATTACTGTTGAACAATTCATAATAAGCTTTTTGTCTGATTTTATTACATATCTTATTGTTTACTGCTCAGTCTTTTAAACGAATTCGACACACATTGAATGAATTCTAAAGAAACAATTCTGTAGAAATTATATTATTTGTAATCAACATTATGCACCAAGACATTTGAATGGTGTCATTGTTTTATTGCTATGTTAACCATTTAAACAGCTAAAACAATCTTTTAAAAAGTAAAGAAGTCTATCAATTCACGTAGAGTATGGGTGAAGAACATAGTTAAATTAAAACGTCATTTGGATATAAGTGTAAAGTTTTTCGTAGACCATGGAGATGCAAATTGAAATAAATAAGTGTTAGTACGTTTGATGTCGTAGTAGGTAAGTATTGAAGTCATATGATACAATGTGATACGATTATGAATATAGGAAATAAAAAAATCGAAATAAGGCCATTCCAAATTAATTAATAGTTCTTTGGATTCATTCTCTTCTAATAATGTGGGTTCAAAATTTCAAAAAAACATTACTTGCTCCATTTTCATGTCACTTTAAGAAATTTTTATTGTTATTCCTAGATATAAAAATAAAAATTTGCTCGCGCGCGCGCCTAAAACATACAAAAACATCATTTGACTTGTATAAGTCTTTAAATTGTTTGTGCAGTACAAAAATAATTATTAAATAATCATTCTGCTAATACGAAAAATCATCTTGGTTTTGGTTTTACATGATATTGTTAAGACAAAATAATAAACATATATTAAGGATCTTATATCAAAGTATTCTGTAATGTTTCGTTGTTTTTATTCAGCAATGAAACAATTTTGACCAATCAGAAAAAAGAATTCCCTATAGTAGCCCTGTGTTGGTTTAACGAGTTCTGTATTTGGAATGTATGTACTTCAATAAAATTAAATCCACGGCCTAAAACTAGTCTAATGTAGAATTGTCGGTCTGTTGTGAGTCAATTAAACAGTTATTAGAATGTTTAAAGTCTTTAGAAATCTATTCAGTCATGTGGATTACCGTTGAACGATAAATTGAAATTAATAATCATGTAACTGGTAGTCGTACACCATGTAGATTCATGTAGGAGCAAATGCTATTTTGATTACTGATGCTGATAAACCGTTTATTTTAACATATTTTCAGATAATTGCATGCAGTACGTAATCTTGATCGTAAACATTTTTCGCTAGCATGTATTTTTAATTTTTTGCAAAACTTTCATTTGCACACTGGACTGTGATAGAATCCAATTAACAAATTGAAAACTTCTTATAAAAGGCAAGATAAAGAAAAGGTATAAAAAACTGTCTAATGGTCTAATTATGTTTATTTTATATGTTTTATAATTTTTAAATACCAAATAATTGGTAATTATGAGTATCTATTTTAAACAATCAAATGTAACTATGTTTCAATCATTTAGACGCTGACGTGATTTAAAACAAATTTTAAGTAAGGATCTGTTCATGAAAGTGTTTTTAAACTAGCTTTTCAATAGCCGAGATTATATCTAATGCATTAAATTATTCGACATGGTGGGTTTACTGATATTTTAAAATCATTACTTCATTACATGCCTTGATTCTAATGTAAAAAGTATAACCTTGTTTCATTATCTTCACAAAATTAAAGGTTAACTTAAACTTATTTTTTTCTTCATCGATGACCTCTAAAATACAATCATAAATATTGTAAAAAGTACAAGAAAACATTATGTTATAAAAAAGGGCAGCAAAATTATTATATAAAAATAAATTCGGAAAGATTTCAGCAAAAAGCTTTAATTTAATTAGGAATTTTTCCTAAGCTTGTACACTAGCATGTTGGCCATACGATCAACACTTTTAGTTTTTATCAACACTGTAAATGTTTTCAACCCACTTTGAATGTTCAAATCCTTCATTTCGAAATGTAACGTTATTTTTATTGAGTAACTAAAAGTTTCAAATTACTGAAAAGCATTCAATATTGTATACCTTAAAAGTTATATGTAATTTATGTTCCACTTTCGTGATCGACAGTTTCAACACTAAGACAATTTGAAAAAAAAAAAAAACGAAAAAATAAATCCGTACCAAAAATTTTACAACCCAACTCAATTTGGTTTCTAAGAAAATATCAAATTTCTTAGAAAGAACGTCATTTTACTTTTTGTCACTCTAAATGTTCAAAACAAATCACTTTAATGTTCTTGATAAAAGTTCGCTTGTAGTAGTGTCGTTTCTTGTTTATAATTATCATTTCACGAAATAGAATTTTGCAGATTTTAATTTTTTTTGAAGATCTTATTATGGTCTTTCGATTCTTTTGAAAGACCATATTGTATTTTGTTCGATTATTCCTCCGCCACTTTTCGAACTCAAGCATATTTTACAGTTCGCGACATATCGTATTGATGTTTGGAATCAAGTATCGTACTAAAATTACCCATCCGGTCCCGTTAAATAAATATAAATAATCAACATGATTTGGTGCATAATTTGAGGTCTAGGTCAAAGGTCATGGTCCTTAGCAACAAGACATTTTTTAACTTTGAAGGCTATGAGAAGTAAGGAAATGACTCTTAACACCAGATATGACATTTTTGTCCTTCGCAACCAGCCTAAGTAACCACTTGTTTTTGAAATTTTCATGCATACAGTAATAGATAGATGACAACATCTCAAGTAGAAAATGCATGTTTACAGAGATTTGCTATTGTTTCATTTGGTCCCAAAATTATAGGACAAAGCGTAATGAAGCAAAACCATTTTTTGCTTATCAAAAAGTAAATTTATACATTAATTATTACATGTACCTACCATTCATTTATCTGCATGTTCTGTTATTGCGTACTCACAGGTACATCTGTTAGACGACTCTGATTTGTTCAACCTCCAAACAGTGAATTATGATGATTATACTCATATGGAACAGACACAACTCAGTGTTTAAAAGCTAAAAGAATTCTTAGAGCTGTGTCCTTTTCATACCTGTAGATGCTGTACAATCCAAACTACACTATTCCAACATTCACATATGAATAGTTCCTTTCATTCATATGAATTTGTATATACAATACACAATGTATATGTAATGATACACCCAGAACACTGATAAATTAAGCCCAAACTGTTCACAATTCATTTGCAGCCTTTTTTCTGTTGGTTTCCGGTCTACTACTCTTCAGTCTAAAACAGATAGTGAATCTCTGACATTAATAACTCAAAGAGTGATAAAGCATTAAATTAATACATTGAAGCTAATAAACTGAACAAGATTATTAAAAGATTTTAAACACCATTCAACTAGAGGATTTTCACTAATAAATTGATTCAAGTACAAATATACCAACTACTTCGTTTCATAGAGCGAAAGGATGCGGGTACCTTTTTCCTGAGTTATTGCCCCTTAAAAAATGACTCTTATCGTAATTTGTTTTCTCGGAAACCGTAAGTCGTAGAGGCTTGGGATCTTCACTAATGATCATAAGACCACACGACCTACAACTTGGATCTAAAAAAAACAATTACAAGGTTGAAGATCAAAGGTCAAGGTCATCCGTGACCTTTGACCTTGACCTTTGATCTTCAACCTTGTTATTGGTTTTTTTCGAAAACCGTAATAAATTGAAGCAGCCAATAAATGGGAAAAATGTTCGTCACGTTAAAATCTTCTTTTGTAATGTTTTTAGATAATTGTCGGATGACTCATAACCGAGTTTCGGTTCTTGAATCGTTATATTTTATAGTTTTTGTCTAATATCTCGAAAACCATAACAGATAATGAATGACTATATAAAGAAAAATTGTTCACAAAAACCTGCAATTTGAGGTCAAGGTCAAAATTTACAGATAACCTTGACCTTTGACCTCCAACCATGTTATTGGATTTTCTCGAAAACTGTTATAGATTGAAGCAGACAATAAATGGAATATATGTTTGTCACGTCAAAATCTACTTTTGTTACATTTTGTCGAAAATTGTCTGATGACTCATATTAGAGTTACGGTTCTTGAATTGGTATATTTTATGGTTTTTGTCTAATATCTCAAAAACCATAACAGATAATGAATAACTATAAATAAGGAAAAATGTTCAGCACATAAAGACCTACAATTTGAGGTCAAGGTCAAATGTCAAGGATGACCTTGACATAGAAATGATCGAAAATCAAAAGACCACTTATTGTTAACTAACAATAAGACTTTTCATTCTATATATACTTCCTTTTAAGTTAGGTTTGAATTCAGAGAAAAAGATTTTCTAACAATCAGCCAATCAAGAATCACCGATGGCAGCAATGATTTGAGTTCAACCGGTATGAATCAAGGAATCTTTGAATAGAATGTACAACAGATCCTTTCCTACCAAGATTTAGTTCATTTTGGCCTCGCTGTTTCCGAGGAGATGAGTTTTCAGTCAATAGCAATCAGGTGGGATTCAGGTGAGAAAATCTTGCATCAGTAGGTAGATTACCATTTCCCTTTACATTCACCAAGTGAATAGACTGTGGAGTCCTTTATTCTGACCCAGCTAGCTGAAAATTAAGTTTACTTCTACCGAATCTTGTACTTTAAAACATCCAAGATGGAATTTTTGCTATTAAAAGCTTTAGCTCTACCAGTTAAATTGAATCCAGCAGATGTTGGAAATGCAGGAAATTCGTTCTTTTTTCAAATGAAAACATTTGAATGGCTGGTGTGCTGTAAGCAACAATAGACAGAAGAATGTGCTTAGAATGACAACAACCACAATCCGTAGTCTTAAGGTTAGCATGGATGCTGCCGATTCAATGTAAAGGGATCAGATTTTAATATGACCGTAAAGTATTTGGAAAGCACAGTGAAACTCTTATTATCAAATCAATAAGCATACAATACAAACTATTAGCTGTTGCCTTTTCTACTGCCAACTGAATGATAATATCATGGAATGCTGTATTAATTTCATACTTCAGTTCAGATATTTCAAGATTCAATAAATTCTAACAAAATTTCAAATTAAACACAAGTCTAAATTCTTTCATTATTTTGAAAATTAAGTGCGCTGAGGCATTTCTGGTTAAGCTGGGAGTTAGGATCTGAACTAGCACCACACATCCAACAATCAATGCAACAATCACACATCACCCACTGTCATACTTCTAATTGGCAACAAACTATTTAGCACAGAAACTGTCAAAAAGTCCCTTGATTGGATAATAATACTATTAAAGTTAAAGCCTCTCAATGCTTATTTAACCAAGTGTTGATTGTATTAATGTGGAATAGTAAATTGCTTCACGTTCAAATTGTCAAACCTATTAGGAATCTTCACTTAATTACTTCGCAGAGAGATTGCATTGCTTGTCTAAGAGTATTGTTGAATATTCTTTTCAGATGATATGCTTTTAACAAAAGAAGATTTTACAATGTGTTGAAGAATTCAGAAAGTGTCGAATGCAAGATTTTTTTTATTTCTGAAGTAATTTTGCTTTGTGCAGGTTCATTCAGTATTTGAATCACATGATCAAACAATATAATTACATCATTTGTCAACAAAAAAGGACAGTTACAAAACAAAATGGTCTCCATGATCCACAAAATATGTATTTTTAATAGAGGGAATGATAGATATAATTGGCTTAGTGTAAAAACTTTTGGCAGAAAATCGTAATACGTAAGTTGCCAGTTATAGAAGTTGGCGTTTTTCTGTAAAAATTTGTAATTTCTCGCCTAATCTATTTGTTGTCAGTTCTTAAACATTTTCATTTACTTACTTACTGACAATATTTTGTTGTAATGAGGAGCAAGTTGCAATCAACTGTATAAAAATATGACAAAGCTACTTAAGTTTTGATAAATGTGGACACAGTAATTATTCTGTCTGTTTCTATGACTTGATGCAGTGGACAGGGTATAGGAGTTGGTAGAGGTTTGGGAAATACTCATAGATGCATTGGTA
Organism: Geukensia granosissima; assembly: GCA_032357055.1. NCBI lineage: Eukaryota > Metazoa > Mollusca > Bivalvia > Mytilida > Mytilidae > Geukensia > Geukensia granosissima. Next base: position 3,593,363 of record JAULBM010000021.1, on the reverse strand, counting down.
AACCATATATTGAGGGCATTGGACAACTTAAACATGCTCAACAAACTTATGTCATCACTTATGCTGAACTGAGGGGTTGGGACATTACATGGTTAAGAGTTTCACTGCACTCAATGAGAAGCAAGTGAATGCAAAACTTCAAGGACCATTGAGCAATGAAACTAGGTGTGAAAACCTATTGTGATCACTCATGCACGACCAAGATATACACAAGTTTTATTGGAAAGTCCAAAGATAAAGCATGAATTCATATTCCCTAACTGATATTTATATTTGGATCCTAAGTGCTGATTCCTTGCACGAAAAAATATAAATGCATTAAGACTGTTTGTTTCCAGTCTACAAATAAAACCAGAGGCTCCCTACAGCCTGTATTGCTCACTGGACAGCAAATCTGCATTGGTCTAAAAGAACTATGTTGTCTACCACAATAGAATGTTAAACAAGTATGGTGGAGGACCATTTAAACACATTCAACCATGTGTCCACCAAAGTTTTGTTCATATTGGCTCAGAAGTTTCAGACTAAAATGTTTTTCCCACAGGGTCATATTTTTTTGTTTTAATTGGTTTTCCAAGAAGGTCCCATTTATTTAACTTTAATATGGTATAAGTTTGACAGACTATCTAAGACTCAAATCAACTGAAGTTTGATACCAAATAGCTCAGCAGTTTCTGACAAGAACACTTTTAAGTAATTTCAAATTGGATCCCATTTTAAAATTTGTATGCTGTATAATTATGTACAGAGTATGGCCAAAAGTATTTGTCAGATAAAATTTTCCAATTTATTGAAAAGAAAGAATATGGAATATATGTTGCATTTGTTTTTTTTTTTTTTTTTGTCGCGTCGTGGGAGATCTAAAGACATCATATCCGAGTTCACGTCAGAGGTCAACTTTACGACAGCCAATCAGCAAAGCCTCACTGCTGTGTAGGGGATTTTGCCTATCCTAACGCTATTTCTAAAGCTCCGAAGCATTCCCAATGTATTCATAATGACCTGACATGAACTCAGATGGGACGTTACTAGATCTCCCACGGCTCAACCAAAGACAAAAACAATTAAAAAAAGGGGGAGCAAGTGCGGAGATCTATTTCAATTAAATTGTAGGACAAGATGAGAAAATTTTAATCCAACAAAAAAGAAAGCATGAAATACTGAATTGCATTTCATAAAAAAAAAAATTTAATTGCCGATTAATTCCCCACGCATTCAATTGACAATTTATAAATTAATATTACAATGGTATTGGTTTGAAATCATGAGAATTTAAAAATCATCCAATTCTACGCTTTAAAACTATGTCAATTGCATTTCTATTCAATCTATCTTTTCAGCTCTTAAAATAACAATAAAAACTTGCATATTTATCAACTATCCTAGCTGTAAATTTGATTAATAAATGTGATGATGTACAAATATTGTTATGTTTGAAGGGGAGATAATTATAAATAGTCAATTAGAGAATTGATGATATCATAATGACAACTATGTTTCCGATGGGAATTTAGTTATATAGCCTACAACCTACAGATGACTCTTAATTTCATTTTTGATTTTATCTGAACAATAGTTTTTTTGTATAACTACCCCATATGAAAACAGAATAAACCTGTAAATGCATAAAATTCCTATGCATCAAATCTAATTTGTATGCCGACTTTAATGGTGATGAACTTTTGGGATATTCATGTTTGAACATTCAGAAAATAAGCAAAGAATAACAAGATTATATCAATCTGTTTTTGAACTTTCTAATTATCAGATAAAGAAATACAAACAAAAGTCTTTTTATGCTTCAACCTCACATGAAGTAGTGATTGTCACTTGGTAACACATTACCATGCTATTTACATGTACCGAGCATGGCTTCTTCTAATTACTTTTATTAACATAGTCTTGATCTACTTTAGTGAAGTGGGATTTCACATTGGGATTTGCTTTCTGGGAGGTGCAAATATAGTTGAAATTGTAACTAATGGGGTATATCATTACTTGCATTTTTATTGGGTAATTTTGGAAATACCTTGTACCATATATCTTTACTTATCCTACATATAAATAGTATCTTTCAGGTATTTTGTTGGGGGTCCATTTGTTTCAGAGGAATTATGAGGATGTATTTTTGGAGGTTTAATTTCATTTTTCTGATGGGCCTTTGTACCAGTAAAGTTAGTAAGTAAGCCCTGAAGTTATTTTTGCAGCCAAGAAATTTAAAATTCAAAATTTACTTTTAAGGTCTTGTGTCTGACAGGTCTTTAGCTTGAAATTCACAAATCTATACTAGAGGCACCCTGTAGCCTTTATTTGTTCACCTGTGTTATGTTCTGTTACTGAGAATGACAAGAATGGAGAGACTCAATTATAGTATGATATGCTGTTATGCTAGATGAAATATTACAGTAAAATTTGTTATCAATTAAAAGAAAGCAGAGAAAATGTGTCCATGAGGCACTGATACCCCTATAATGGCAAACAGGAAGTAAATACATGTAAATGATAGACTGAAAAGGGGCAGACGCTGAATGATGCTCTCAGATAACGCTTCACACCAAATAAAAAATCAATACAACATAAGCAAGAAAAAAAACTTAGACGACATCGCCTAAAGTAGGGGGTATAAAAAAACACTTAAGTAAGTCTGCAGATGGCAGCCATCTTCAATGATGAATTGGAACAACCAGAGTAATAACAGCACCTTTTAAGGAACATTCACACCAAGTTTAGTTTCAATCCACTCAAATTTCCTTAAGAAAATTTAAATGTAAAATCCACAGGCAAATTTTTTCTCATATGAATTTTAGGTGAAGCATATAATCCCACATTGATTTCACTTCATGTTGAATTAATGTGAATTTTTTCATGTAAACTTCAGGCAAAATTTTCACATGACTTTTACATGGAAAATAATGTGTAACAAAATGTAATTTTAAATTCACATTTAAAATGCTATGACAGTCTTTTGTGAGTATGAGGTTTTAGCCAATGTAGCTGAACAGATCCAGACAATGAAAGACACCAAGTGATGAAAATAGCTTGCCATACCCTCTGGGTCAGGTTTGCTAAAAATCTAAAAATTAGTGCCATTAAAGTGATTTCTAACAGAACACAGTTTTCACCACTTTGTATATAAATACATTTATTTGTAACAGTAACAATTAAATCCACTGTGACAGTTTAGGACAAGGAGTTCAGGATTTAAAAGCTTTTAGCCCATTATTACACCTAAATGATTAGGTCAGCTCTTTGAATTTCTTTCAACATAAAGATGATTACAAAAATTTTAATTTTCTGTTTAATTTAACTGACTAGTGCAAATAAATCTACATGTATAATTTAGGGGACAAAAATTGATGGCAAGGGCAACCAGGTCTCCAGTTAATAAACATTACATTTCCATCAAACCAGTGTCAAACACTATTTGCAGACAACTAAAATAATCTAAGCTTTTAGTAACCTTATGAATAATAAGCTATTTTACTGGTAGAATATGCCAAAGAATAGTGTATTTAATAAATATTTAACACATGCAACTGTTTTATGGGCACAGCAACAATGCCAAGAATACTTCAACTGATTAAAGCCAAGATTAGCCAGGTTCTCTTTGTTATATAGATACAATATTTATCCATGAATTGTGGTCAACGACAAATTCATCAATCATTAGTCCATATAGGAATACTACTAGACAAAGTTATCTAATAACCAACAAACCTTGATGAGATCTTGATTCAATTCCAAAAAACCAACTGAGAATTCTGACAATAGTCTGTATCAATATTAATTATATGATATACAGGTCGTAACAAAACGAAAACCATGGTAGGTGTACTTTGTATTCAAACTTTTTGACGAGTGTTTCCGACACAGCAAACTGATGAAATTAATCAACAATGTCCCCCAACATTTTACCATTGATTAATAATCAATCAGAGAATCATCGACTGATGAAAATTCTGTAGAAAACACAGATAAACCGAACTTAATCCACCAACATTATCAACAAAACAAGCGTAAATTATAAATTAGCTGTCTAAATGAGAAACTAGAGGAACTGCCCTTTTGTTGCCCAACTTAACACAAAAAATGATGTATATTTATAAGAGGGTTATTTTGCGGTGGTAGAAATGAGAAAGAAGATGGTATCGTATCAATTTGGTGGTCGTAATCAGAAAGGCGATTACTCACTCGGAACATATATAATGGAATGTGTCAGTTTGATTAATTCAACGAAGATCATCATATTTCTGGTCACAAAGTACATAAATGGAATTGTTCATATTGAAAGTTTATTAATTGGGTTTTATCTTTAAACAGAAAGATGTATTGATATCCAAAGGAATAGGATTGAAGATGAATAGCGTGAGAACCAACAGGTTCTTTGTTATACATGTCATATCTTTCAGATTTGGTAGAGATTTCCTTCTGTAAATAATCAGATCACTTGAAGACTTGTTGTTGAGACTGGGATTTCCATTAGATAAAACTTTCTGCTGACTATGTTATGGAAAAGAACTTATAAACATTCATCTTGTTAAAGACCCTGCATCATCAAATATATGAAATCAGGTCAAGATTAAAGGAAATTCTAGTTTCTTCTGTGTATGTGCATTTTTTTATGGGGACAGCTTCATGCTATCTTGTCTACAATCAGCAGATCGGTTCGACACTCTGCAATGACATAAAACAGTCCATATCTGTCCAGCTGAAATTGGCAATATGTCAGATATCCAAACATTATTTGAACCCTTTTATGTTAATGTTTTATTTTCATAAATTTTCTTATTTAGAAATAAGTTTTTTTTGTGGCAAGTGTTTATATCATTCAAGAGTCAGCTAATATGCACAGATATGTTCCAATTTGCCCCACTGTCCATGTAATTCATACGACATTAACAGAAGAAATAGGTTCTTAAGCTTATGCTTTTTGAAATTTGTGATTTGAAATTTCCACTCATGTAAGAAAGTCTACGTCTTTTTCTGTACAGACCACATTTTCCGTACTCCTGCAAGATTTCCCACATTTTCAATATACACTCATTTAAGAATCTATTATTCTCATCTTACTATGTCAAACGGAGGTGCTTCGCAAGCACATAATACGACCGCAGCACGTTGGAATGTGAAAGGTGGACAAAAGATCTTTTGGGTAAGTGTGGACACAGTATTTTGCTTGACACAATAATGTGTTGGAC
>JAULBM010000021.1:3517427-3528287 GCA_032357055.1 Geukensia granosissima | reverse complement strand
GCAAACGTTATTTTGGAAACTGTATGACAGGTGAGCGATGATAGGCTCCTGGGAGCCTCTGGTTTTAGTACTGGTCTCCACAGAAGTGCAAAACTAGTGGCCAAAAGTTAAAATTGGACATAATGAAAGAGTATAATAAATTGTTAGTTTTCCTAATTATTTTAATACTTTTAATTGGCGTGAGGATTTTTTACCCATGTAAGAAAAAAATTCATTACATTTCAATCTGGAATCTATGTGACCCCAAGGAACTTTACTTCATGTTCACATCCAATTTTAATATCTTCAATAGGAAACTCAAAGTAATATTTTGTTTTTTAGTTTAATAGAGAAGTAAAAATTAATACTTAAATCAGTCAAACATGAAAAACCTGACAAATATACTTTCTTCATTTTTTGTATAATTTTCGCTATACGATTTTACAATTTAAGCTAATATAAATATTGTAAAAGTAGGCCTTAAAATGCAGAAAGTGAGCATATTTATATACAATTTAAATAATTAGTAAGTAAAGACACGGGCACGTGACTATATTTTTTCATATGTACATGTATATAAAACTCGTGAGTTAAGAGAGATATAATCACCATTTTCTAATAAGAGCAGGTTGGTACAAGGTTTGTGTAGCTATGACTGCAATATTAATCCGGGCGGTTTTATGATTTATTACTTCTGAACGGCAAAAATGACGCCTTGCATTACTACATGCACACCAAAATTTTATACGTGTACCGACGGAAAATATAAATATTCTCATATGTATCTTTAAGCGGCGTACATGTCTGGGTTTTGTAATAATATTTGATCTTTAGATATAGTTTGCAAAGACTTTTCACATTCGCATGGTTGTTCAAGTCTCAACAACTCTTACTTAGCAGAATAAAAATAGTAACAGCAGTCTGGATTTTCTAAGAAAAAAAAAAAAAAAGAACTCCAAAGGGGTGAAAAGTTTGGATGGTATGCATTAAAGTTTGGATGGTATGCATTTAACTTGCAGCTATTTAAATTTTCAGAATTTGGATAATCATATTTTTTCGTTTTCAGGTCAATATATATCGCAATATAAGCTTTCAAAACAGCCACCGTTTAGGGATTATGAAAAGGTAGAAAATATTAACAGTAAAAAATAACATTAACAGTAACGAACACATATTTTGTGTAGGGAAACCTTTTTTCAATCACAACCATTTTTAGCTCACCTAGCCAAAAGCCATGTGATCTTTTGTCATCACTTGGCGTCCGTTGTCCTTCCGTTCGTAAACTTTTACATTTGCATCTTCTCCTCTGTAACCTCTAGGCTACATGGAACCAAACTTTACAGGAAGCATCTATGGAGATTCATTTATAATGATTCCTCATTTCTTCCCGATCGGATAAATACATGGCCACCATGGATGATTCTTCTTTCAAGCTAGGAAGATGAAACTAGACAGATAATCTGATTTGGGGCAAAGCGATGGCCTTAGTTTGATTATTGGTCGGTGCCACAGAAACTATTCGGTGATATGGTCTCCTATGGCGAAGACATCACGCCAGAAATTTTACGTTCGACACTAGTCTTGTCTGCCGATATGAAATATTTAATTTCACAAATGAAGACGGATATATTCCGTTGAAGTTGCGGAATAACCAAAAACACACTCTTCACTTTCTCCACATGGAAGCAGTGGTCCAATATGCCTTCATTTTCCTGAAATGACTTATACCGGACAATACGGCGTGTGTCCATAAAGAGGCTGGAACTGCTTATCCTTCCCGCCTCTTGAGACCACCTTTGGTTTTTTGTGGGTCCGCATTGTTCCTATAGTTCTATGCTTAATTCTAGTTTAACTAGTACACTTTGTCTGATATTCCATCTTGTTCATAGCCGTGCCATGTCGATTGGTCCCTTTTGATTGACCCTTCGGTATTCTTTCGCTTCCAGGTTCAATAAAGGTGATTTTAATGATAATTCTACGCGTTTGTGTAGGCATCTCAAAATTTAAATACATGTTATTATAACGAAAATCATATTTGAGCACAACGCATTCTTGCCAATTTTTCGCCTCCTTTTATTTCAAATGTACCTATCAACTTTTTCCGAATGCTTAATTAAATTGTGAAAAAAATCAAATTTATTTCGTCAGCTTTAACAATAAGGTGTAACAACTACATCATTGACTAGTTCCGCCCAATAAAATATAATCGTCTTGCTTCGTTGGCTCATCCCATCCTTAAGTCTTGTTGTCTTGATCTGTCAAAAAATATTGATGATTAATTCCGTCCCCAAAATATTATCGACTTATCCCATCATCAGCTGTCCAAGAATTGATGTTATCATTTTCCTTCCAAAATGTTGGATTAAAATTGCCGTCTTGTTCCTTATATGAAATAGATATTGATATTACTTGACTGTACGGCTGGGGTGCAGGGATGATTATTTCACAAGACAAGATCCAAGGAGCTGATTCTCGCTTAGGATTAACAAGAATTTTAGTTTTTAGCTGGATGTTTGCTTCTATATATTGTTATCATTTATTGACATTTTTGTTGCGATATCTGGCAAGCAACGATCGGTATTTTTTTATTTTTGTATGGGAAATGTAGCGATAGGTGCATATTTGAAGAATTTACAGAATTAATTCTTGAAGCTGTGCACTTAATTAATGCCTATGAACTCGCGTCGCCTTGCGATTAATCCCAGAATTAGTTGAATTTCATCGTTAATAAATACAAAGTATATTGTTTGTACCAAGTAAACTTGGAAGTTTATGATTTTTTTTATTAACATATTTATTGTTGATGTATATTTCTCTAGTATTAAGATCGGTATCGCATAAGAACGATACATTCTTCGAGTATTTGAAATCATTTTTACTATAGGGTCATGAACGGACATTTCATTTAAAAGTTAATATCTAAATACAGTAAACCGTAGAATGTTACACTTCAGATTTAAAGTCAAATTAAAACAGAAAGATTAAAGCGTAAAAATTGATAATTAGGTTCTTGATGACTTGGGTTTCTTATTGAGCTAATTGTGTAAATAGCTAAGTATTTGCGATCTAATGAATATCTTTTCACGTTTTCTGTTTTAATAACCGACTATGTCTTTAGAAAAATCCTCCTAGGAGGTAATTCAATTAGATTTCTCTACCAATGCAGCGCTATTTTTTACAACGCGCACCACCTTTTAAATTGTATTGTAAATATACTCTTGACTTATCTGTAGAAGATGACACTGTATTGTCAGCAAATCTATTTAAAATGCAAACATCGGGTCAGTTAGTTTATTCAGGGCACATCTATACCAGATGCTTGTTTAAAGTCAAAATTTATCGTGACAGTGCGAAGAGAAACCACGAAAGCTTTTCTCAGGTAGTTCGTTAAAAGCTCCTTTGAGATACTTCCCCCGGGGGGGAGGGGCTTCGCAACTTTGCTGGTAGTGAGTGGTGTGCGCCTGAGGTTAACTATCCCCAGCCTTTTCATATATATTTCCATAATTAAAAATCTCATTAAATTTTATATATTCAATATAAAATTGGCACCTAAACACACACTGCGAGATAGAAAATGACTGTCATACTATAAATTGCTTGAATTTTCGTGCCTGTACTAAGCTTTAATGCCAATATAAATGACATTACCAGATATTTGATTGATTACTTTGATTTTCATACCTAATTATATCGTCAAGCTGAAAAATGCTACCACCGGTGCGTCTCTATCTCATGACATATAGGAAGTGCATGGTAATACACACACACACACACACAGAAAAGTTAAAATCTTAGAGGCAGGATATTGTTTGATTTATACATCTTGTCCAATGAGCAACATCTCAGCCATATTCAGGGAGGACATAAGTTTATAAAAATCTATTAAAAAAACTATAAATAAGAATGGAATTGAAGGTGCTTTTTGTTTTTGTTGCGTCCGGATTCCATATTATGACAGTTCGGTTACTCAGCAGAGTTATAGCCTAAGAATTTGGCCAAATAAGAATCACTAATAGCGAGCTGTTTTAAAAGGTTCAATGGTGTAACGTGATGAAAGTTTGGCTTTCTTGCTTTTTGGTCATTATCCGACCAAATACCCCTTATAGAAGTATCCAACCTTCCAACGGAAAAACCAAGCAATCAGTTTATATAGAAAGATGGATCGGTTTGATTGCTAATGAAGCAGCGGTCCAAAATGTATATCCATAATATAAGTAAACAAATAAAATGTAAAACAATAAACATCTAAACATAAAAACAGAAACATCAACTGGATTACAGGTTCTTGTGTTGGTACAGGCATATTTATTATGTGGCGGGGTTAAACATGTTTTCTGACACTCAACCCTCTCCACAACCTTGAACAGTGGTAATAAATAACGATAAAGGACAATGTTCTTGACACCGGTTTTTTCAGGAGTAGCCGACTTAAGCCCCAAACCCCTCCCAGTCACGAGTTATTCTACCCTCTGTTCCAACAACTGAATGATCTATTTCTTCTCTAGATTTATTTTCAAGATGAAAAAACACAAAAACCTTAAAAACAGAAGACATAAAAGGATGGAATGAACTTATATTTTAGTTTTTTATTATTCTCGCTGCATTAGATAAACTATGAATGCAACCTAAATTTTGTTAATTGCATTGTCATTCAATTATATAAGAAAACTGTAAATTTTTATTTTTAGATGCTATAATCCTTTCACAAGGACTTTGCCAAATATTTACTTATGATAATAACTGGTATTTATTAAATAGGTCTATCTGTCAAGGTAAAAAGTTGTTAGGTGCAATGTCCCCAAAAAGCAGTTGTATAAAACTAAATAGCGGTGTACATGTACATCCTTCATCATTGCAATGCTTTGCCATTTATGTAAGTTGAAATCAAGGTTCATCACTATACTTCACTCAATGCAGTGTAAAACCATAAATATGTTTTACGCATTAAAAGAAATAAAGAGAAAAGAATTTTCTGCTTCCTTGCCACCTACTGAATCCTTGGTCGTTTTTTTTTTTTCATAGGTTAAAATTTAATTCCTGACTATACAGAGTAGCAGGTGTTGAGAAATAGGTTTCTCGGTTTTCCTAAAGGAGATCATGACCGATATTTTAAAATAGACATGAACACTCTTCTTTGATAAAATTATATCGACTTTTATCTTTATTTTTACTTTCATTTATATTATCTTGAACAACATACTTAGTACATAGTCCGTCCAGACAACACATAAAGTTGCAAAAATGAAACAACATGAGCTAGAACGCCTATAAAAAACAAAAACTTTAGGCAGGGTTCCGGAAGGGAAACACGTTATGTCCCACAGGGAACCCTTGATCTCTTATTAACTGCAGGGCAGATTATGCTGTTCCGTATTGTTATTGATCTCGAGATGGCCTTTCTATCGATTTTTCCTCTCTCTGGAATGGTGTATTATATATTTTAAACCTATAAATGATATCTTTCAGAAATCTTTTTGATTATAAATTTTAGTGACTTTTTAAATTGGCATTGGTAAATATGTCCCTATTACAATGAATTACAAAGCATTTTACGGACATTTAGAGAGTTACACAATGAGTGATGTTGGTTATCTTTTCCTAACCAATATGGTTAAGGAAAATCAAGACATCACTCATTTGTTTAACTCTCTAAATGTCTATAAAATTTATTGTAATTCATTGTAATATTTACAAAAGATAATGGGTTCATTCTAGACATGCTATTTGGTACACTCCATATTATATCATTATGCATTTAACAAATTTTAAAACCAACATTCATTTTTGTCACAGTTTAAGGAAGTGCAAATTACTGATTTTTATGTTTAACCTATCAACTGGGTGCCTTTTCCTATTCTAAACTTTGTCAACAATTAGAATTCATTCCCACAGACGAGACTAAAACAGAACAATCGTTTTTAACTTGTGACTTTTTTACAATAATCTTTATATTTTGTTGAGCAGATACCCTTTTGATCTTTTGGGATCTTTTAAATCATTCAACAATTACCTATATAATTTTCATTTATTGGTATTTGTAAAATGTTGAAATATTTATTTAAAACCCCTGCAATGAAACCTAACTTTTAATATCATTTATGTACTTTTAAGTAGCCTTTTATCTCACATCTAAATCAACACACCAAATTGTTACCTATATATCTTATACTATTTGTTGATTAAAATCTATCGTGTGAAGTATATAACTAGAACCCAAGACGACTTTGATCTAAAGAAAACGGCGAATATTCTGCAAGTTTACTAAAACATCTGTAATAATGCTAAAGGTTAACACGTAGCAATTGTGCCGCAGAGTTAGAGAGAGACAAACGTAGCCATTATACCACTGAGTGAGAGAATGGGGAGATTAATTAATTGCTGGTACCTTTCTTCACGTCCAGTGGCAAATATTTCATGCATATTCAGCACGAGAACATGTTCATCAATTATCAAAATAATCAAGAGAGGAGTTGGCTGGGGCACAACAGAGCAATGCCTTTTGACTGCGACTGAAAATGGAAGGATGTGAAGGCAGCAGCCTTCTCTTTTTCGAAAACTGAAAAAAGCGATTTTTACGTGCATGGAGCGTGGCACTGGACAACGTAGCCTCTGAGGCATAGAATGTTGGAATTTTTTTTAAATGGCAAAACGAAGACATATTGTCAGTGCTATATCTATATGCGTAAGGGTGATCGGGCCTAGATTATTTTTGTTAACTATTTCTCGTCATAAGCATGTGTGAAATATTGCTCACAGAACGTTAAGCAACAATACAATCTGACAATATTGATCAAATTTCCCTTTATAATATAGTATGCGTTTGATTCATATCAGTTTTATTTAAATGATGGGTTAGTCCGAGCTTTAGATTAACTACAGTAAGTAATATAATCTGCTATTTTATTCATCTCTTATCATAGATGATTACATGTACAAACATGTTAAACCCCTCCACATACATAATTACCTGTCCCATGCCACGAACATGTAATCCAGTGGATGTTCTTGTTTTTTAGCTGTAACTTGTTTTGCACTGTTTATTATTTTTTTGGCTGATAGTTGTTATATTTGAATGTCATCATATTTTATTTTGTGGCCTTTTACAGTATGCAATAGGGCGTTGACGTGTCCATTATTGAATGCCTTATGAGACAACCTGTAGAAGTTTTACACGTTATGGGTTGCTTTTACATGGACAATCATACTGCATCTCCTTTTTCTATACGAAATGTCATTAGAAAAATCTCTTAACTACGTTATCAATAAAAACAATAACGGATAAACAATACAAGTCATTACTGAACAACACAAAATTTCAACAAAACGCCGACGTCGAACGTGATATGATGAACATGCTTACCAAAATTTAGGACAAGGTGTTAAATGGCAATTAATCTATCAAATGAATTTCGCTTCAAGACACCTGATTCCACTCCTGTTTATATTGGAGTTCGTGGATTCCTTCCGGATATGACACAAATTGACACTCCTGATTTTGACATCCTGATTTGCCACCGATTTTGACATTAAGGAACCCACGCAAGACAGGGAATGCTTACCCTTCATGAGCACCAGTTACCACTCCTGTTTTGTAAAGGAGTTCCTGGATTCAAAGCTTTTGTTCTTTATGTTTACCTTTTAACTTTCAGTTTCAAATTTGTCTTGTCTCTTTGGACTATGCACTTTTTATCTCTCACATGGGTATATTACGAAGTGAAAATCTGCTGATTGTCATGTCTTCTTTCAAAGTACTTTTATCATAATGATAGTTTTTAAGGTTTTTTAGTGAAATATTAGTAACCACAAGAATCTTCGGAATTCGTTGGTTTTTATCTTGCGTGCTAAAATAAGAGTTCGACCAAAGATTTTATTTCGTGTCTTATCCTATTGCGAGGCGCAACTTTTTGGACAGTTTGAATTGTGTTAAATCACCAATAGAAATCTATTAGTTATAAACCGAATAGAATTAAAACTTATATATATGTCAAGCTTTTGTGGAGTGCAATTTGAGGGTTTAATTAAATTATCTGTACGTTTCCGCCTTTTTATTTTTTTTTAAATCAAAAGAAAGAATTATCCCGCGGTAAGCGGTTCCTTTACATTGTTCAATAACGTTTTGTACACTAATACATGTATCTGCCCCTGAATTTCTTTACGGAGATTTAAAGTTGATTGATTGAAGTTAACAAGCAATAAACCAATATGTAGACTTTGAGCAAGGAACCGGTAAATGGGGGACTTTTAGGCGACCACTGGAAAAATACGGGTTGGCTAGGGACGGAAAATTTAACCCCACAACCAGGGACGTTCCATTTAGAGAACTAGCGGCTCCAGAACGGGGATACCTATTGCCTATTCTTACCCGGCACAAACTTCGCTTAAGGGAGTTCGAGTATTAAAACATCCCAATCGAACGAACGGACGCACCTTTTGCAGGGGTTTTACCTTCAGGCGGAGAAACCGAACGGCATATTTCTATACCCCCGCGGCCCTCGAGGGCAAATTATCGTTGAAGGTTAGCCATGGAGTGCTAAAGTTTGACCTAGATAAGAAATGAAAAAACTTCACAAATTCCTTTGTTATCGGACCTTCTCTCGCAATTTACGCAATTTATTTAAGAAGAGTTATAATTAAATTCCATTATGGTGCACCTCAAAGCATTTTTTAATATTACTTAATCCGTGCGTAATTACTTAATTATTTTGCATCGTTGACAATGCGTACTCCCAGTCTCATGGGTCAAAGAGCCACTTCCGGCAAACAAATGGCTACTTTTTGCAATGTAAAACTCCGCAGAGAGTTAAAAACTCGCCGCAGAATAAAACTACCCTGTGATTGATAAAAAGTATTGTTGCAACTTGCTAGCACTTTTTTAACCTTACAAAGTAAACACTATTTTATAAATACGATAGACAATTTTTGTTTCAAGACCTTTTTACATGTTCCAACAAACTCTCACATAGAGTTTTAATGACCCAATTAATTTGAACCATGCAAACCATTAGGTTAATATCAATGTTACAGACTGATAATACTAATAAAAACGAAACGATAATAAAATCTTAATAGATGAGTTTGGGCTGGATGGAGAGATATCAAATAATCAGATTCTCCATAACTGTCACCATTTTTGAGCTCAAATTACGGTGGTTTATAAACAGATTTTAACTTAGCCCGTGTGACAATAACATAAATTTATTTCACGGACAAACAAATTATTTCAAAAAGCAAACTAGTGAAAAAAAACACGACTTTTTTCTAAAAAAACTTTATAGATATCCTGTCAATGGTCGACCTCTTAAATTTAGATGGCTTGTAAAAGGTAAACTGACCTCTATATTTAAAGGTCAGCCGACCTATATATATATATTAAAAGAAATAAACACACAAAATAAAAGTCTAGCGCTTTCATCCTTCACGGGACTTGTCAAGACGTTGCTAAGTGTCTCTATCACGGACGCGACTGGAAATAGCCTTTGTGAAAGGGTTAGGATTCACTAACAACAAATCCGAAACCCTAGTACACAATAGATTCCGTTAAGCGAACATATTGAAAGATGCGGAAACAATAAATTTAAAATTATTCCATTTTACAAATGCAGAAAAAATAACTCCGACTACAGAGAAAATATGGAAAAACATTTTGGAATTGTAATTAAAAAACAATATCTATTTTACCGATAATAAGTTACCGCACATACTCGTAAAACACTAACAAAGCTTATATTGATATATACCATGCAAAGTTCAACGTTCTTACCCAATCAAAACCCAATGTCGATTTATATGTTCAGCCGCACGTCTGTTAACAAAACTTTTCTTGTTTCTACAAACATAAAACATAATATCCTATCAATATATAAACGTAATGACCGATTGACGGAATAACACGTTCCTTCAGGAAAATCATTACTTAGCTAGAATCGTTATGTTGGGATAAAAAATATACAAAAGCGCGAAATTTTAAACTACATTAGTAATAAACGAGTACATGCGCATTCACAATCAACGTCTCATTACAATATTTTAAATAAATCAAAATGAAAAACACCTGATCTGTTCTCTGTCAAGTTTGTCATACAAATGTTAACTTCACAGTCAATATTATTTTGAGCTAAGGGGTTTCTGCATCTGTTGAAAATTTTATTACAATTTTGCTTATATAATAAACAAAAAGATGCCAGTTATAACGACAAGTGGTCAAAATAGTGGTATTTGATGGGATTTTTTTACCAGTTTTGGCATTTTGTTAAACTTCCAATGAACAAATGTCTGACCTACAGGTTATCTAAATGTCACATATCTCGTTGGAAATGACTGATATCTTTTAGCCAAACTGATTGTCGTGTGACGGTTTTGCTCCGTGCGTTTGACACTTTTATAAAGAAATGTCAAAACGAGGCAATTTTGGAAGCTTTTGCAGATTTTCAAAAGATACCATTCTTAGTTTGCGGCCCCAAAAGTAAAGTAAATTAAAAATAGGTTATTGTAAATGGTATCCGACAGACTAAAGTATCATTAATAGATATCTGACAGATTTTAATACTTGATCGAATTATACCACTGTCTTGTTTCTTGATATTTAAAAGCTAAGTATCCTTTTTTTCAAGCAACGTTTGTCATTGAAAAAAATATTTTATTATTATATTTATATGATAGGATATTCAATTTTAAATTCTGTTTGGTCAAGGACTAATTCATTAATTGAAGTTTTTTCAATGTTTAATTCTGTATGGTCAAGGACTATTAAAATCTTTTTTTTTTGTGTTTTGATTGCATAAAATATAGTTGTACTAAGTCATTGTAAGTATTGTCCATTTAAACTAAGTAGTTCCAAGAAAATGCCCATCAAGAAAAGGTATTCATTGAATTGTACATACA
>JAULBM010000021.1:3480821-3495439 GCA_032357055.1 Geukensia granosissima | reverse complement strand
GAACGCGGGGGCTGGATATTTTCAGGGAAATATATCGCGAGCTGAATTAATCAAGATAAAATACAGTTAAAACAGTGTCTGTCGATCTAAATGAGTCCCCGGTAACAGACACGTTGTGCACATTGTTTACTTGTATAATTTGTATACTTTCTGATTCCCTCCCCCCTCAACAATGGTTGAATACCACTTCTGATTGTGATTTGGAAATATGGACAAGATACACGCACGCATTGTGTCTTTGTGGTAATTGTTGTTGATCTATAATCATCGTTACATGTGCTCTTTATATCTTTCAGGGAATATTTGTTGATCTAGCCAAGGTCACATATGCAATCAATCATTGTTTCTGTCGATCGTAGTAATATTATAATAACATGTAGCAGGACAAATAACATTGTATACTTGTATACTAATAGAGAAAAGTATGCATTTGACGGCTTTCTTTAGATATATTATACAAAATATGGGCGTTTCTCTGCCTTTTTTTAAATATACAGTATGTTAATACCGAACTGAATTACATTAAGTACATGTAGTTACAGAGCAATACTACAATAATTATTGTAAGTCCACATCTATTTTTCAGTCATTTTTGTTGAAATAGATCAATAGATCAATACTCTTTCGCAATTCAGTATTTTGATATCCTTCAACAGTGTTGTATCCAATGGCAACAGTAAAACCAGGAATATTTTCACTCATGTACCAGAGACAAGTACTAAATTAAGCCTAGCAAGATAACAGACTGATCACTAGTTTTTATGAAACAAATCAGAGACTATGGGTCCTTGTAATAATGCATAAAAGGTTACCAGTGTTGAATAAATATAGTAAATTTTGATGTACTTTATATGTAATTTTAAAAATAGTTATTCTCTCATAAGTAGCATTATACCAGACCCTGAAATCCTTAAGACTTTCGACTATGTAAATTCAGAGAATAGCAAACGTCGATTATTTTATCTTGTAAAAAGGTTTTGGTGTTATCCGGTGACAATAAAGTAACAGGGACATCACTTAGACAAAATGAACACAAAGTCGTGAAATTTAGCTTCAGTACAATTATTTTCACTAATATGAGCAAAGCAAGCACATTTTTCACTCCAATTGGTAAACATTGACTCATTGTCAAGTGAATCAGCATCGTGTAACAGCACCTTGGTTTGGGTATTAAAAAATGATATTGTTGAAAGGCTACGAAAGGCCCTCTATTTAAACCTCCGTCATCCAACAGAATATCCTCTATGATTCAAATGTGTAGGTTTACAAAGATTGTAAGTTTGTATGTACTTTTTGTATTTTTTGTGTCATGATGACTGATGGTCTCAAGATCATTTTCTAAGAATATTGATATACGGGACCTGTAGAAGTTAAAATTCTACTGTCACTTGGTGGGTGGCTGTCTCATGGACAATCATGCCACATCTCCTATTTTTATATTTCAATTCTACAAATACACATTCATGTATTCAATGCACATATGTTTTCTTAAAAAATACAATTTTTTTACAATATAAATATTGTATAATGTATATAATTTCTTCAAGATCCCAAAATGTATACATGTATATAATTTAACCATTAAAAACTTTTGATCAATAAACCAATCTTCTAAAATTAACAGGTGATTCATCAAAATCTAAACTTTGTGGTTTTCTTTTTATGTACCGGTACTTGATTGAAAGCAGTAATGGATCTGGTTTTTACACATATACATGTATATCAACAACTGATCATGGTGTCAAGCCGCTGACATATTGTATTCAATAAATTTAATGTTGATTTTGTTTAAAAGAATCATTAGTTCCTGTTTCTAGGTCAAATTTATCAACATTGACTCAAACACCATAATGTTTTTGATAAGTTTGTTTCAGTCATACAAGTTAATCAATGTGAGTCACAAGTCTTGACTAGAGCCCTGTTTTTGATAAGTTTGTTTCAGTAATACAAGTTCATCAATGTGAGTCACAAGTCTTGACTAGAGCCCTGTTTTTGATAAGTTTATGTTCACCCTTATCAATGCCAGCCAAGTCTTGACAAGTGCCTGAATATAGCAAAAACAGAACTTAAGATGTTCGTTTGTGTTTATACTTATCAATGTTGGTGGAAAGTCTTGACCAGAGCCCTGATACAAATACATGTGTACAGAAGTAACATGTTTGATAACTTTGTATTCAGTTATCAATGTCAGTCAAGTCTTTCTGAACATTGTAAGTTTACATGTAGAAATAGAAATATGATCAATAAATGTACTTTCTGTTTCAGTATGTGTGCCACATAATGTACATGTACACATGAATATGTTATTGGAATTTGACTGCTAGCTACGGTAAAAATATCATCCCGTGAGCCAGAATATGAACCAGTGAGCACAGCAAACAAGCCCAAAACTTCATACTCTGTCAAGTAGGGATGATATTTCACAATACTGCAGCATTCTAAATTCATATAACTGATTTATCATCATTCAATTTTTATTAAATGTTTAAATTATCAATTATCAAGCCTTGGTATTTACCCACTTATTCTCCTTTGGGTATATGCATCAACAAGGTCTTTCTAGTCAATTGCACTTGATATTATATAGATACATGTAGAAAAAAGCTTGTCAACCAACAAAATACCGGTAACCATGAAATACATGTAGTAATCCATGATGTCACAGGTAAATCATCAACGTCATTTGTATAAACAAGGCCAGCTGGATGGAGAAATATACACCAAATACATGTACTTGGTTACCCCTTCAGTTTGCAATAGAATCTCATAAAACATTGGTAGGTAAAATTTCTGTATGTTGGTTGTGTTGTTTAAATATTAATTACAAAACCATGTCTGGATTTAAAAAAACTTTATTTAAACTCCCAGCAGCATATATCAACAAGTCAGAAATATGTAATTTTGGTGTGTTCCTTGTAAGTTGATATTTACCAGAAACAAGTCTTCTGTTTAATGAAAGATTATATAAAATTGTATTGAGAATGGCCAAAAGAAAAAGCATGATATCAAATGTGCTTAAAGGGGTGAAATGTTAGAATCAATTGATATATCCTGCTCACTCTGATATATCCTTCCTTAGTGCACACACTTTTTGATACAAGTTTTACTGAAGTGTTCAGCAATCTGATCTACATGTAGGATAAGTACATGTATATAGATTGCATAAGACAATCATAGTGGTTGTTGTGATTTTAATTCACTGGAAGATATATAATATTACTTCAACAAATACTCCATTCATAATTATCCAAAATTTAAAGAGAAATATTAGATTACAATGGATTATGACTCAGCAGTACAGTCAAGGGTCAGTAGAAATGTTAAGATTGACAATAAAGTCTGACAACTAAGGTTATCTTAATAAAATGTGCATATGAAAGACCTGCAATATGTAATTAAAGAGAAATCAAGAGGAATCTGAGCCCTAATGAGACTGTTTAAGACAGTGAACACCTGCCTCTTCACTGATAAAGGACAACAAATATTTGGAAGTGATATTATCACAGAGCTGTGATGTATTAGATAGGTCAGAGTAAGGTCCTTCTTCTTATCTGAATCATGGCTGTAGAGTTTCATCTGAAATGCCAGTGTCATTTATAGACAGCGGTAATATAGAAAGTTTTCACTTCCATTCCTGTTCAAGGGCCGAGTCACCAATACTTGGACTGGGCTATATACTGTACATTAACATGAATACTTCATGTATGGGTAGTTGAGAACTGTTTTTTGTTGAGGTATCCAAAGAGGAAAATTTTATCGAAACACCATTTGAACAACTATCCTTCCTGAGAATGGAGATGGGATTCAAAACCTTACACAATAACAAGAAATCTACATGATCTACAGTGTATCAAAATTAATGCATGAGTACCTGTACATGTAAGCAAAGAATTTCTTATACCATGGACTAAACACTTTTTAAAGTTAAAAAATTTACAACTATCTGATATTATCAACCTGAACTGGGGCTTTTATTTCATTACTGCTGCCCAAATAAAATGATATTACAAGTTATAGGAATACACTTTTAAAAATGTACAAGTATACCCTTTCATTTTACGTACATGTATTTTCTTTTCTTTTATGTTGAAACAGGAGAGTTTACTATGGTAAAAGATTTTGTTATTTGAGGAGCTAATCAAAACCATCTTTACACATGATGTTTATTGTATATCAGTTTTATGATTGTTTGACTATTAGCTGACACAACAATGACAACTTTAGTACCAACAATCTATATAGATAAAACAAAGGACCACAGGTGAAGTAATATTGGGTCAGAAATCACAAACAATCCACCCCAACATGTCATTTTTCTTTACCATATCTGAAGTTTTAGAATGTTAAGCAACAATGAATACTATTTCAATGATTACATATGGCTACATGTGTATGTTTAACTAAAATTGTAGAGTGAATTTTCAGAAAATTGTTTCAAAATTTTAAGACAGCATGTAAAACTTCAAATACAACATTGAAATCTTACATATACATGTTACACCCAAATGTAAATCTGGGGAGTTCAATTCTAGTGGCCTTGCATCCTATGACTATTTTATCAATAATAACATGTAAAGTTGTATATATTAACATCCACAAGTACAATGTTCATGTGATTATGAAGATATGTCATAATTGATACAATATACATGTGATTTTTTTGTGGGGTAGTGAATAAAACTGCAGCAAATAAAATTGCAAGAACATGCATGCAAATTTTTACAAGACCATCTACAAATAATATCATTACATGATTGTTCATGTAACTGACAATTTGATAAGCTGTTTTATTTACAATATAATGACACTCAATTAAAATTCTTATTCTAATGTAAATACATTGTACATGGATATATACTGAGATTAATTACTCATAATTTTCATGATTTTGCATTCATTTTTTGTCATTTTTCTGTATTGTCAAGTAAAGTCAAACCTGCTACACATGTAATAAACACCTTTATTAAGAAGTACATTGTAACTTGGATTATGTGACCATGGAAAATTTGTTGCAAAATTTCATGGCAGAAATGACCAGTGGACCCCCTCTGTTGAAAAGACCATAAAAACATTCCCAAAAGATTATCATGATAATGACATAACATTTTTTATGTTAGAGAGTTAAATGACTACCCTGTACTGAAAACAATTTGCAAATTGAACAGTTATCATCATTATAATTTATTATTACATTCCCATAATTTGAGAATAAATTTCAGATAGATTGATTGATTGTTTGAATGTTGCTTAATGTCCAGCAGCAAATATTTAATGCATCTTCAGAATAATGAAGATGATAAATGAATCCTGCTTAGTTGTTAAAGCAACAGTCCACAGGAAGACATGCCATTTTACCCTGACACATTATTCTGGCTCTGCGCCAGCCAGTCTTTGCTCTTACATTTGACCTAAATGCTGTGTGCTTAGCAAGAAGCATCAAATTCTAATTTTAATGTCTAGTTGACCTCGCCAAGGATTACACCCACACTCTCCTGTACTCAAGGCGAGCATCCTAACCATTACACAACGGAGGCAGTGAATTTATTTCAGTACATGTATGTTTTCTTTTTTTTGTTCATAATTATGAACAACTTACATTTTGTGTACAGTTGCATGAAAACAGGACATACAAGTCAGGATTATTTTTCTCTGATTTAAGTAACATATGTGAACCTACAATATAAAAATAGGAGATGTGGTATGATTGTCCATGAGACAGCCACCCACCAAATGACAGTAGAATTTAAACTTCTACAGGTCCCATAACGACCTTCATTAATGAACCAGAGTCCATACCATAATGGAAGCTGTAAACGGCCCCTTCAAATGAAATGTGAAACTATGCATAAAACACAACAATCCACCTAATCTAATGCAAAAATGTACTTGTATTGCAACTAAATCTCACCTGTCAGACTGTTTGTATTGGTGATATTAAAACTCAGTGTTACAGATCTGTGGTCAATTTCTTCATAATCCAGTGTGTGACCTTCCTTAACGAACACATTTCCTCTTGAATCTACGGTAAACAAGTCAACAGAAGAGCGGATGAGATTGTATTGTTCTATGCCAACTAAGGGTGACACCTGGGAGGCAATGGAGAACAGGGGCTTATTAACACCCTCATTCTCAAATGTTTCATAACGTTTTTCAACTCGATTTATGGCACGCTTTGATAGATGATGCGGTTTATATTTTAGATCTGTAGGTAATACATGAATTAGAACTTTTGATGAGGTATGCAAGCCATCCTGATCAGAGGCAATGACAATGAATTCATAATTCTGCAATGATAATAAATTGCTGATTAACCTTATAGTTCCTGATTCTGAGTCTATGCTAAAATCAGTTGTTCCTTCTAAATGGTATGAAACTGTTCCAATATCCTTGTCGACAGCTTTTACTTTTAAAACAGTACTGCCAGTGGGCAAGTCAGATGTGATGTTGGCTGTATATTTCCTTTGATTAAATTTAGGAATTTCATCATTTTCATCTTGTATATACACATGAATGATAGTTTGTGCAATTTTACCACTAATTGATTTTGCTTGAATGGACACAATATATGTATCTTTCAGTTCTCGATCTAATAGTCCATTGGTTAATATTTCTATACCCTGATTAGCACCATATATGTTACGTTTCAAATAAAATTTACCCTCAGTTCCAGAAACAAATTTTAATGACACATTGCTATCACAGTTTACAGTGAGATCTCCTAAAATATCTAACTTTGTATGACGAGGTGAATTTTCTTTTACAACCGCAAAATACTGATGCTGGGAAAATGAAAACAGTTCAGAAGAATTGTCAACGTCAACATATAGAAGATGACGGGCCAAATTATCAATATCATCTGATATAACAACTTGAAGTATTTCTCCTAAATGGTAGAATATATCTCCTTTAGATTTCAAATCTCCTGTGTTCGTTAAATGTAAAGCATCTGATAACTCATGTTGATTTACAAATGACGGGGTGTTACCTACTGATGATATTTTTATTATGAAAGAATCAGGTGGAACTGTATGTGGAACGTGGAGTTTACTCACATGAAGACACAAGACTATGTCTATCACATATAAACATAATCCCAGACACCACAAATTACTGGACGCCGCCATCTTGCTATCTTTTAGAATATTCCCAATAAATAGATTTGTTGTTGGTCACAGACAGGATAAATCCTTCGTTATAATTTGCATGAATGATTTACAAAATAAAATATTTGGAAGACCAATTCCTATTTTCGGAGTGATCACATCCATTTTCATTCAAATCATTTCTTGTTGATTATTATCGCCGGCAGCGGACAGCCAATGTAATTTAAACCAATCATCAGATTTTCAAAATTAAACTATTCCAAAATTTCACATTACTGTTCTTGAATAATTATTGAGCATATCATTACACATATTTGGTTATTTATCAGCTACGACCTGGATTTCTTGCTGTCAAACCTACACTCATTTCAAATCCATTGAGGTGCGGGAATGTGTCAATCTCCGGTGGCAAGCTGTAAACAATAGACGTGTTTCCCCCAGAGTGTCTTCAAAGACGTCCGCGTTGGCTGGTAAAAAATTAAATTTTTCTCTGAATAATTTAAATAAAGACACAATAAGCACTTGACTTTAGGAGAGGGACCAGGGAAATTCAAACAATTAGTTGCGTCATAATGAGGAAGGTTTGTCAACAAAGTAAATAAATTTCAATGTCAGATTGATTTAATAGGTCTTACTTCGCCCGATAAAGTTTTTTTTACCAAAATGAAAGCGGAAAAGTTAAAAAATCCTTACAAAATCAAATATGGTTTGCACCTAAATGAGCTAGTATAAGCATGTATGACATAAGTACACGAAAGTAAAACGAATTAGACCTAATGTTATGCAAATTGTATTTTATTTTGGAAGAAATGACATCTATTTCAGCCAGTCAATTTATTTCTTGTTGATCACCAAGAACACAGGACAGTAAACTTACACAGCTACGATGTTTTATCATCAGGGATCTCTTCCTTAGCTTGCCTTCAGTAACTGCGAGCATTCATTAGAGATATATCTTTTTTTTGCATGTACATGGCATCTGTGTTGAGTGTATTTATTACTCTCTAGTCGAACGGGGTGACTTTCTGTTTGATATTTAAGGTTCGTCGGTTGCTGCATTTCCTTTCTTTTATTTTTTTCCTTTGACCACTCGTTGGGGGCGGGTTGGGTATCATCTTAACTAGTTTTACCTCACGATATGTCTCATGTGCTTGTCAGGCATGGGGTGAATAACATTGGAATGTAATGCATTATATTACGATTACTTTGACAAAACCATGCATTAAATTACAATTACATGAATTTTCCAAAGTGATGCATTATATTACAATTACTTTACCAATGTAATGCATTAAATTACAATTACATTTTACGTGGTTAAATGAAGACTGTTTTTAAACAAATGACTTTATACTAGTATTAAATGAAAAAGAACATATTTACATAACACATCATGTAACTATTTTCAAAGAGAATGAATGGAAACCCTTATCTTTTGATTTTACAATGTAAATGTTATTACTGCATTTTATCATCATAAAGAGTTTCAAATGATTCATCTATCATTCTCATTCTATCAGGCCTAAAGACTTTTCCTGCTATGCTAAATAATCTCAGGTTATTCTGACATGACTTCCTTTTGCTTTGGATCTTCCAAATTAAATATAGTAAGCCCAGTTTGGTTTACAAAGTTTTTTTAATTTAGTTTGTTCTTCTTTTGGTTCAATTGGTTCTAAATAAACATCTCTGTTTTCTCTAAGAAAAGGGAATCTAATATTTAATTGAAATACTTATAATTCTAGCTATGTACTGATGTTTTGTTAATTAGTTGTAAAGAATGTTTTTATAATCCACAATTACAATCGGCTGTGAGCAATAATATTTTCAAAATAAACTTATTAGTCTATTATTTTAACATTATGTGTTCTTTGGTCCTGGTCATATCTCTGTACATTGCATGTTATAAATAAAGTTACCTTTTCATTTCAAATGAAGCTATTTACATGTTTATAAATTTTTCAATGATTGATAGTTAAGTTTTGCCACAATAAAATTGAAATGAATGAACATCAATCAATTTTTATTTAACTATTATTTTAAATAAATGCTTACCTTGAGGTGGGTAGCCAAGTCAAAAAAAGAGCTTCAAAACAGTTATTTTTTGTATAAAGAGTTTTTTTATGTAATGCATGTAATGCAACAAATTACATAATATTTTACAAAAGAAATTCATTACCCCATGCCTGGTAATTACTACCCCTTCTTTTCGGCATAGTGCAAGTCAATATTAAATTCAAAATTTACAGCACTTCATTCCTGTGAAAATAAAACAGGAGGTGCAATACTACATCTATTGATAAATAATCTCTAAAAGTTTGTTTAATTTCTTAAGTGGCCAAGTGGTTAAGGAGGAGTAGCAGATTAGAAATGGCAGCTGTATTTTTCTCACTGCATTTACAAGTTAAAAGTGCAGTGAAATCTCAAATATTGATTTTGTGGAACAATAAAATAAAAGGTGCAATACTACCTCTAATGACAAGGATTCTGTTGAAATTTGGTTCGTTTTTGTTGAATGGTTAAGAAGGAGTAGCGAATTTGAAATTGTTGCCCCCTCCTTTTAGCATATTGCAAGTCAAATTTGCACAAAGAATTTACTAAATTCCTGGGAGAACAAAATAGAAGGTGCAATACTGCATTTATTGATAAAGAATCTGTCAATTTCTATTCAGTGGTTAAAGAGGAGAAGCAGATTTAAAATGTACCCCCATTTTTACTGCATTTTACAAGACAAAATTGCAGCAAAATTAAATATGAGGCTCACAGGAGCCTGTATCGCTCACCCGGGTCTCCTCACTGATTCTTGAAAGGAAGGAATGTTGTATAATATTTGTAGAGGACAACTGACTCGGTAGTTTCAGAGGAGAAGATTTTTTAAACTAGAACTTCAAAAATAGCTTAAAAATGCCTAAAAAGGGCAAATTTCACCACAGATAGATTTCATCATGCTGAAAACTTTTA
The DNA here is from genome assembly GCA_032357055.1 of Geukensia granosissima. Taxonomy (NCBI): domain Eukaryota; kingdom Metazoa; phylum Mollusca; class Bivalvia; order Mytilida; family Mytilidae; genus Geukensia; species Geukensia granosissima. The sequence goes on along the minus strand of JAULBM010000021.1, from coordinate 3,485,378 downwards.
CCCCATGTTAGAATTTAGCTTAAGTTAATGCTTTTTATGATATTTGCAAAAATCTTCTGTCTCACCCCTATGCTCTATTTTTTGTAACGGCAGCCATGTTTTTAAACTGATAAAAAATTGAAGCACAAACTTTGTGCAGAATACCCTAAGGAACAATCATACAAAGTTGTATCCAAATTCATTCAGTAGTTTCAGATGGGAAGATTTTTTCAAATTGTTAATGACAACGATGACAGAGATGATGGACGCTAAGTGATGGTTATAGCTAAACTAGATGTTCCTAGGAGCCTGTAATCGATCACCTGTCTCAAACAACCTTGTATTTAAACTTTATGCAGATACCCTATAAACAATCGTTCAAAGTTAAATCTGTTCAGTATTTTCAGAGGAGAAGATTTTTAAACCTACTTAAAAATTAGCTAAAAATGTCCAGGAAGGGCAATAACTCCAACAACAGTAACACAATTTCCTTGAAAATTTCACCAGATAGATTTCTCATGCTGAACACTTTTACTCTGGGTCAAAATATGGCTCAAGTTAACAGGTTTTGAGATATATGCGAAAATCTTCAGTCAGACCCTTATGTTCTATTTCTAGTAACGACTTCCATGTTTTTCAAGGGATCAAACATTGATTGATTGAATGGTGCTTAACGTCAAGCGGCAAATATTTCATGCAGGCCAAGATCATGTTAATGATGAGTGATGATGAATGAACCCTGCTTTGTACCGACCCGCTGAGCTGAATTTTTAACGTGCCAGCTCACGATAGCAATAGTCGGCAGAAAGACACACCATTTTACCCCGTCACATTATTCTTACCATGGGCCAACTAGTCCTTGCTCTCACTCCTAAATGCTGCGTGCTTAGCGGAGAAGCAGCAAATACCAATTTTAATGTCTTTGGTTTGACCTGGCGAGGGATCAAACCCACGACCTTCCGAACTTGATGCGAGCAGGCTTACCATTACACCAAGAATAAACTTTGTGCAGAATACCATAATTAACAATTTTACATTCAGTAGATTCAGAGCAGAAGATTTTTAAAACTAACTTCAAAATAGCTGAAAACCGTTCGAAAGTAGCCATAACTCCTATAAGAGATAAGAAATTTCTACAAAAATTCAAACTTCAAAATTAGATAAAAAGATCATAAAAATGGCCATAACTCCTACAAGAGATAACGGATTTCCCAAAAAAATTTGCAACAGATAGATTTCATCATGCTGAAAACTTTTACCCTATGTCCGAATTTGGTTAAAGTTAACAGTTTTTTTAGATATATGCGAAAAATCTTTGGTCAGACCCCTATGTTCTATTTTTAATAACGGCAGCCATGTTTTTCAAAGGATCAAAGATTGGAGCAAAAACTTTGTGCGGAATACCCCAAGGAACAAACATACAAAACTGCATCCAAATCCATTCAAAAGTATCAGACAAAAAGAATTTTTTCAAAATGTTAACGACGATAATAGCAGGTGCAACACAACACCTCATAATAAAGAATCTGTGAAAGTTTGGTTAAAATATGTTCAGTGGTTTAAGAGAAGAAGCGGATTAGAAAGTGTAACACCGACAACGCCAACGACAGGGACGCAAGACGACAGACGGCTAGAAGCAGGTGACACAACTAAGTCACATTATTCTGTCACATAATGGGGCCATGATGAATTTCACATCAGCATCAAAATTACAATTTGATAAAGAACCATTAAAGGAACCTTACTTTAATGCAAAAAATTCAGTCTGAAAAGAAGATCTTTGAGCAAAATTCCCATTTAAAACAAAATCCCATCCTGGCAGCTATGTTGAATTTCCAATTGGAACAAATATTACAAGGTGGAAGCAAAAATAAACCTGAAGACTCAGAAAAGGGGGATAGATGATAGACATGGCAATCTCGAGAACACGAAGACAGAACATGACATATATATCTGTACATATAAAAGTAAATACACAAAACTATGAGCAATGCAGATCCCAATTAAAAAAACACTGTGGTGAACTAAGGTGGTCTGGAATAGTAAGCCTCTTTAAAGACACCTGCCATCTTGTCCATTTCCCAAAACTGGTATTTGTCATTTCAGGGTGAATGGGAAGGTTTCACGGGATTACTACCTCCTGGCAGAGAATGTGATCAGTTAGTCTTTGGTTAACTCCGCAACATCACAGGAAAAAGTCCGACTTATTTGTGAAACAGATATTTCATACTGGCCCAAAAGATTGTGGTGTGGACCGTAAAATTTCTGGAGTGATAACTTCAACGGAGGAGCAACATATTCCATCCAATGTTCATTCATGCCATGAACCAATTCAATTAGTATAGTGTTTCCTGATTAGGAAATTAAAAAAAAAAAATGTCAATCAGAATATATTATCTGACCTAAGAGGTTTGTGTTAAAGTTCTGATTGAACCAACAAATATTCTGGCAGAGAACAATCTTGTCAACATTTCAGCTACAATGTAAGTTTGAACCTAATGAGCCCAGTGGTTTCAGAGGACAAAATGAAAATGTTCAGCAATTCAAAAAGTATAAACATCTACATGTTACCTTAAGGGAACTAACAATGGTAAATTAGATCTACACTGTAAGGCAAGCTGTAAAAGACCCAAAAATACAACATGTTGTACAATGTGATGAAATTCAAATGTAACAATAATCAGTCAATTATGTTTAAAATGTAAAATGAGTAACAGTAAAACATAACTGGAAGGTTCTGTTGTCACAGGAGAGGCTGCACTCGCCCTTCAGAATCATTTCTAGTAATGCCCCTGCTCGTTTGCAAAAATTTTCATATGTAATATGATGTAGTACAAAAACTGTTCGAGAAGATAGACGTACAAGCCATGATCCATATATTTCTGGGTACTGTAAAATTGAAAAAGCGTAATTATCACCAATTTCGATAATATTTAACAAAAATCGAAATCCTTTGGCCCTGCACACCTTCATCATAGGTAGAAACATCCTGCAAATTTTCAGATGAAGTACAAAAACTGTTCAAGGAGAAAGCCGGACAAGCCATGATCCACATATTTAGGAGTACTGTAAAATTGACAAAGTGTATCACCAATTTCGTAATATTTCATGAAAATTTAAATCCTTTGGCCCTGCACACCTTCATCATAGGCACATCCTGCATAAGTTTTCAGATGTAGTACAAAAACTGATCGAGGAGATAGCCAGACAAGCCATGATCCACATATTTATGTATATTTTTTACTATTCATAAATAAAATTTGTGTATATCATAAAGTCTGCATTTCAGCAATAATGTCAATAATTAAGAAGTCATCCCAACTTTCTTTCTTTCTTCAAGAACCTTTTGCAAACAGAATTCAGCTTGTTTCTGTGCATGTTTATTATTATTTTCTTTTGCCTTAGCAAGAGCAATACTACAGCTCTTTTCAGCCTCATTCAGTCTTGACGAGCAAAGATAAATAGCCCCTAGATTAGAATGCAGAGCTGGCAATTCTGGTACATTATTGACAGTTCCTACCTCCACAGCTTGATGTAGCGTTGACTCTGCTTCACTTAGTTTTTCTTGTAGAATCTGAACAGTTGCAATATCATTTAATATGACTATTCTTTGTGGATGTTCTTTGCCTAGAACTCTAGTTGCTATTGTTTCTGCTCTAATAAACAGGGGTTCTGCTTCTTTATACTGTCTGTGAAACATACAAAATCTGCCATAACTCTCAAGAGCTAGTCCAAGTAAGACCAGAGTATCCTTGTCACTCTCAGGATTTTCTTTCACCTTTGCTTCTTGTATTTTTATCGCCTCCTGGTAACCTATCCTGGCTTCCTCCTCTCGTTTTGTTATGGCATAAATACTGCCAAGTTTAATAGTCATCTCTACCATTGCATTATGGCTTTTATCCATCCCATTTTGCAAACATGCTTTCATTGTTTCTTTGTATAATTTCTCAGCCTTCTTATATTCTCCTCTTCTTAAAGCTAAGTTTGCCAAATCATCAAAAATATTGGACTTCGCATCCAAATAGTCTTTCCTTTCAATTTTTTTATTTCGAAATTGGTCATCAACTGCAGCAATGGCAATATGATAGTATTTCTCTGCAGTTTCATCATCTTGCCTTGCTGCAGCCAACTTGCCAAGTTTAATATTAATCATGACAGGATCTGTATCCTTCTTCTCAAAAAATCCCAAAAAACATCTTGTGACACCAAACAAACTTACTGAATTCACAGCTCTTCTCAGATTTTTGTTTCTGCAAAAAATAAGAAAAAAATTTATAATAGGATAAAGGCCTTAAAATTATACAAATCATTTGCAAAAAAAAATGTTTTGAATGCCTGCTTTGTCTAACTGAGGTGATTTTGCATGACCGACAGTATGTTGACATTAAAAAGTTGAAGAAATGAAGACTACATTAGGTTTTCTTAGACTTCTAATGATATTTATACACTAAATCCAATTGGACGTGTTTAAATTGACACCGTTGTGAGGGAAAACTTGGTTTCAACACTAAATGTGAGGACTTACCTTACTTATATTGGATTCCTAAACTACATAAAAATCCATACAAGGAAAGGTAC
>JAULBM010000021.1:3446868-3480721 GCA_032357055.1 Geukensia granosissima | reverse complement strand
CAAAGTTGCGGAATGACGGAATGACGGAACTGCGAATTCTATAGTCCCCCGCTTTCGCGAAAGGCGGGGGACAATAAAAAACAGACACGGCCTAACAAATAATATTACACTATGATTTGTACCTCATATCAACAACATGTATATACTACACTAGGCAGGTAATTGGCTCAATACAAACCGATGGATAATTTACCATGGGTATGGATTTCTTGTCATACTACCAAATATGAGGGTGAGCCGGGTGGTACCACCTTGAAAAATCGACGTGTTTCCCCAAGTTAAAATTATGCAATGATTTTTAATATACTAAAGGCAAATGAAGGTGACAGAAACTGAATTTTTTTAAAACTACTTCCGTAATTCCAATGTAACTTCGAAAGGGATGTAAACTCCTGAAAAATATCAAGCAGTAATGTATAATGACAAACATCCTGAATATAATTATGCTTAATTCCGGAAAATTTCAAAATCTTCAATGTTTTATTGTAAAAATGACATAATTTAAAATATAACTAACTAAATACAAATCAAATTAAAACTTAAACAAAGGTTAAACATAGTGAGATGTGGCTAATATAATTTCCAGGTAACAGAAAACAAGTCAAAATTGATCAAACTATTTAAATTTACATTCAAAAACTGAATTTGGTCTGCTTTTAATTATTACCTTGTGTAGATTAAACATTAAACCGAATCTATTAGGAATTGTTTTATAGTGTGTAAAAAAGTATACAAGTTTTATATGCAAAAATGGAGCCGTAGTACCTTTAATCTTAACTAGTTCCAGATGTTTATATCTCTAACTTGGAAACGCAAGAGATACTGTTTTTAGAATTCTTTATTTCTAAGCAATTGTGACAGTCGAAAAAAAAGTTATTCAAATCGCCCCGTTTGGAAAAGATTCGTGCAGTTTGCCTACTTTTTAACGATTTCGAAAAAAATAAAAATAAATTAGAATTTTGTAAAAGTAAATTAGATAAACAAAATTTGGATCATTTGAAATATACTCTTTAGTTGCATTAGATTAAATTATTCCAAATCTCCAAATATAATTAGCTGATGACATCAAGTTTCAAGTTCATCAGTCAATTCTGCATTTTGATAATTTATTATCACTAAATGAGTAATTCAATCAATAATGAATTATTAATGTTTCGGGTATTTTAAAACTTTTTCGTTATTTCAGTATAATATTTTGGAAATTTTGATTTGTCCCCAAACATAAAGTGTTTTTCCATTTCTGGGGCATATTTTTTGGCCCCACAATCTTTTCCATACACATCGGCGACTATTCTTAAGTAATTAGATGCGCCACCGCAACAGAGGCCAATATACTGGACACCCATCTCTTTTGCCTGTCTGGCAAATTCTTCTATTTCGTATCTGGCACTGAGACATGTCATCAGATTCAGTGGGAAAGCCTTAACATCTGCAATATATCAATAGGTTGTCAAATATCAAAGAAAAATTAGAGAAGAAGATTGAATAAGATTCGGTCAATCTTAAACAAGAATGGCCTGTGGTTATTATGTCAGTTGACCGACATAACGATATGTGCAAACTTGATCGAACTTGAAACAAAATCGACCTACATATATGAGAAACAATAACTGACTGTGGCAACTTTGTTTTATGGCCGACCGGGAGGATATTTGTAAACTTTACAGAGGTCATCCCATAGATACTTTAGGTCAAGTTTTAGTTCTTTGTCCTGGAGTGTCTTCAGAGGAAAGATGAAAATGTAATGTTAACAGAAGACAGACGAACTACGGAGCCACCGGAAAGAAACAATAAAAATTTAAGGTCACTGATAGAACTACCAAAATGAGCTTAAATGCATGTATCCACTTCAAGTAGCTTGTCTGTGATATCCCTAATTTAAATACACTTATCGCTGTATTAAAACGGATATGCCTGATCCTCTTTTCAAATTATTAATGTTGTTTTATATAAAAATAGGAGATGTGGCATGATTGTTCATTGTACAGCCATCTACCAAATGGTAGTCGAATCTTAACTTCTACAGGTCCCATTACGACCTTCAACAATGAACCACGTCATAATGGAAGCTGTAAAAGCCCCGAAATACAAGATGTGAAACTATTCACAAAACACGCCAATCGACCTAATCTATTAAAAAATTGTGAAAATAACAATAAATGATTATTTAAACAAGACAACCACTGGACTACGGGTTCCTGGCTCGGGACAGGAGCATTAGTAGATGGTTAAGTTATTGAGCGCTAAACTCTCCCCCTAACTTTGGACAGTGGTGTGCCAAAACAGGAATAAAACACACTATAAAAATCGGTTGAAATGGATTAACACTTGAGACCGATACTGAAAACCAACAACAAATACAATTAAAACTAATACGCGATACAACAAAAGTATCGACCTCGAAAGGGTACTCGCAGTTGCTGTCTGATACTTAAAAACCCAAATGCAACAGAGGAAGGGGAAATGTCACACAACTGTTCAAGGTTAGGGCGATGAACATGTTTAACCCCGCCACTTACTTTATTTTCCTGTCTCAATGTCATTGTTTTTATGTTTAAGTGTCACTTGTTTTATATTATTTACTTATTTGGTCTATAATTGTTACATTTGTATATCATCACATTTCATTTTTTGTGACTTTTGCAGCTTACCATATGGTGTGGATATGTGTCCATTATTATTGGAGGAGTTATTTTTAATTTGCATGTTCATACCACATCTTTTTCTAAAGACCGAGGCTTATTCGGAATAAGCGAATTAATGGCATATCTCCACGTTTGTGCTGAAGTCAAATACATTTTTGTACATAAATATCATGAAATGTACAGTTGAATATCACTGTAAGTGCAAATTCTGGACGGTTCTTGACCTCACTTTCGTGGTGTGTGCTCTTCTCTTTACCGGTTTAATATCTTTTCCCAAGAATGTGTAGCATTTGTGTCAAGAGTAAAATAATGTTCACGTTAATTAGTAGACTTCGTATAAATTGAAATTGCCCGGTCTATGAAGTTTCTTGTTAATGACAAAAGACCGCCTCGTGGGAATGTACGTCAAATTTGTGCCCATTTTTATTTACTACAGCAACATGATCATTATTGTATTCAAGCATCACTTTGGTCATTTAACATATTTGGTATTGGGCTTGCAACACTTGTAATGTAAAAATGTGTTAAGATTTAATATATTGTCAGAAACGTAAATTTGACTCTTTGTTTGATTACCTGTGCCAGGAACAGTCAGAGAAAAGAAGGTGGGTACTTCCGGTGATGTCCTGTATGTAACTGGTAAACAAGCTATTGGTCCCTGTATGAATTGAGAAAATGGCCAAAATGAGTTTAGATTGTTACTTTATTTCAAGCTTTTGTGGAGTGCGATTTCCGAGCTGAATAAAATTATATTTGCATTTCCTTCTTTGTATTTATTTTATACAAAAGAAAGAATTACCCCCGGCTAACTGTATCTGCCCCTGAAATATCAACGAAGATTTAATGTTGAGGGTTGACCTAGATAAAGTAAATAAAGAAATTTTAAAGATATAAGAAAAATAATAAGTATTTTTTCTTATATATGAATATAGTCTTATTATAAGTCCTTCTTTAGTTACTTGAATATTACAAAGAGTTGACATGTACTCCTGCTCTCGCTCTTGGTTATAATAATAGTACAATTACTGGTTATAATCCAGACGTATTATATATGATTTAAGATTTAGATAATACTTCCAAATATTCTGATTAATGTCTGCTGAAGACAGTTTTATATATGACAAACTTTATATTTTATTAAAAGATTTATACACATTGAGAGAATCTAAGCTTAAATAACTGTACTGTATTATGGTCCTGCCGAGTTCGGTACTTTGTCCCTTGGGGCTGTTTGATTTATGTCCCCTTTGTCTTATACAAAAATTTGGTATTATTGTTTTTTCTATTGTTGTTTTTTTCTGTAACCAATCATTGAACATTATTGTATATATGTTGATTCCACCGTCCTTCGGGGCGTCTTGATTGACAATAAAGCTTTTGTATTTGTATTTGTATTTGTATTTGAGATATGTGATGGGTTTAAACTTGTTAAGTAGGATAACAACAAGTGGTCAAAGGAAACATCAAAGAAAGCAAAAGCAGTGATAGACGAACCTAAAAAATGAAACGAAAATTTACCCAATCAGACAAGACAATATACACATAGGCAGAAGATTTTTTAGAAATTATAACAGGGTAAAATATTTCTACAAATACTTCTTTAATAGCTTCTTACATAGCTGATATAAACATTTAACAGAACTAAGACCAACATTTATTCAACCACTGGGCACAATTAAAATAAATATCCCTGCAAATACTGTCATCCATAGCCCGATATTTTACATAACCTATAACGTAAGACAAATATAAAGTCACAGGGCACATTCAAGACAAATGCAGGAACATATTGAAGTTAACTCACAAATATAATTGTAACACTGTATAATTGACCACATTTCCTGACTTGGGACAGTCACATGAGAATGTTGTAGTGTTTAACTAAGTTAGTAGAATACCAACCCTGTCCCAACGAGTGGTTAAAGAAAGAAATCAAAGAATATACAAATCAAAAAGGAATTCATCAATCAAACTGTAAAGTACCTGAATTAAAATAAATATTCTAAACCAATACATGCAAAAATAAGATGCAGAATAAGATCTTTAATTAATGCTATCAGTTACTGAAAGCAAGCTTAGGGTGAAAATCCTGAAGATAAGACACCAAGCCTTTCAATTCGAAATGTCATTAAACATAGTATGCCTGACGATTTAATAGTGTGTTGTCAATAAACGTGAGGAAAGTCTAAATGGATGCAATACCAAACTTATTAATATCTGTGTAAGGAAGCAATAAGTTGATTAATATCTGTAACAACAAAAAAATTTTTTTAAGTTTGACTACAACGTCGAACCTGTACCCGAACAGTGAGATTCAATTGATAATTTTAAAAATCATAAGCTTTATATGTAAAGTTTCCATAGAACGTAGGATGTAATATCCCTTTTCGTCTCAAAGTTCTATTTTTTTCTTAAATCTTAGTAAGTCATCAAGCCTCTCAACACGAGATGGCATCAAACACAGTTTGTTCAAAACTTTTATTTTGTGTTGTTATTTAACGTGAGACGGACAAAATGAAAGCAATAAGTGTATAATTATTTGTACCAACAATTAACCAATTTTAATGTTCTGATTACAAGGTCGATAAGTTGTGGATAAGTTTTTGTAACGGAACAGTGAGATTCAAGTGATCATTTTTATATCTATATGCTTTAAATGTGATATTCCCATATTCCCGTATTATTTTCTACATTTCCAGTCGTAATTTTGTATTGAGTCTTTGAAAAAGATGAACCATTTTCACTTTATTTATTCGCGTATTTATAATTTTGTAAAAAATACAAGTGTTAAACCTTTTGTTTCGTGTGCTTATTTTACCTATTTTCCTTTGAACTTCAATGTAAATTGGCCCTGTAAACAACAAGTATGAAAGTAGGCAAGCAATAGTACTTTTTCTCGGAGGGTTCAATCGTAAACTAGAGAAAGGCAAATCTATTTTATATTAGTTATGAATCAATATCATCAATCTGAGTTACAATTTACTGGGATCACACATAAAAAGTTTATATCTAGTTTAACTTTTAAGTGTTAAGTATAATATCAAAATTAAAATTTATTATGGAAACAGCATCATTTCTAAGATGTTTAAGGCAAAGAAGTATTAAATCTATCATCTTATTTCTTGAATTGAATAAATCTAAAATGTCTGTCATCTTATTTAATTTCAATAAAATATATTTTTAGTACTGCAAGAAGTTTAAAAATTTGTATGAATCTTGTTCATTCTAACAGTAATACCATCGTGTTATTTTATGTACTTTTGTATTCCCTTTACCCTTAAGGAAATTGCAGTCTTGCATCGATTTCACGTATTAACAATTTCAATGACTGTCCCACTCAACAGCTTTGTAATTTGTGCTAACAATACGATATGCGATTGGATGGCATACAAATAATTTCAGATTGTAAATAAAAAAGAAATTATTAAGTCTGTTGCTTAACAGATAAAAAAATTATTAGTTGTAAATACAATCGCTTGAGTGCTTTGTCGTTTTCCATTATGTGAAGTATGGTTTGACTTATTTATTCTATTTTTATATTTTGTTTATTATAATAATATTTTGTTTGCTTAAACTTATCTATTTTATAAGTGAAACTTTTTATTCATGTTGAATAATAACAATAAATTACATTGCAATTTAAAAAAAAATAACATCATTATCAACTATCATATACTTTACAAATAATTTTATTTGTATTTTATATTATATTTTGGAAAAGAAGAAATTTCAAAATAAGAATGAGAGTCATAGAATAATTATACTTCACATTAAAAGAACAAGACGCCTATCTTTTAAGTAAATATATTTCTATCAAAAGTTCATGTATTTCAGTAAATTAAACGGTTAATAAATATGTATTGGTTAAAAATAATTCTGGTATTTGATTTCCAATATTTTTTAATTTTTGTGATTAATTGTATTAGTGGTAAAAATTTTACTTAAAAAATTACAGACCTCATAGAAAAGCATAAAATGAGGAATGATGATATCTTGAATTGAATTTTAGCAATATAAATTTAATAAAATGGTTTTGCTTTCTTGTATTATTCTTATCTTTGAGTTTTTACTTCACTGCTGATTAAACATAGTTAATTTTTAAAGAATTTTATATTGGTTACACAATTTTCTTTACATGATATTAAAATTACTGTTTTTACCTTTATATTTTAAATAAAAAAAGTATACTTTTTACTTTGTATAATTTGAAATCATTTATAAATGAAAACCCAGATTTTTCTAAAATAACGAATATATAACAGTCATTACAATTAATAATAAACTACGAGAGTTGAGTTGTATCCAAACACAAAAAAATTTATAAGCAAAGCAAAAAAAACATTTATTACCCCCCAAGTAATATAAGATATGTGTTACCAAAGACAAAATTAATTTTAATAAATTCATTATTAAGCAAAAAGAAAATTTCCTAGTTTTTAAAGATGTAAATGAAATTGTGCCATGTTTTAATGAAATTTCACCTTTAATTGTAATGAATTGTGTTACTATTTTTAAATCAAACATTGTTTTCATTTATTCTTTTATCAAAGTAAAAACAACATAACTTTATTTGACAAATCGTAGAGGCTAAAATTATGTTTTCAATGCTGAATGGATTGTTAACAACCACGTGATATCAAGTGGGCTCTTGTGGGAAAAATAAAAATGTCGGAAATTCCTTGGATTTTCCTGGTTATATAAGAATTAATGCATTGAAATTTGTTGTTAGTACATTTTATCAGGTTATAAAAGACGTTTCGCATTGTTCTTGTTAATGGATAAAGTAAATAAGAATATAAGAATATTTTATTTCCTATTATGGAATCACAATGATTGGAATGATTGGAGGCACAAATACTACAAAATAAAATGTATTTGTATAAAATTATAATGTTTTTATATGTTAACACGGTCAGCTCAGAGCAATATGTCGACCAATCAGAGTTTAATCTTTCATTTAATGTAAAAATAATATTCATTAAAGATGTTCAGGAGTTTGTTTGATTACCAACTATCATAATTTGATGTGTACCTTAACTATCATACTGAATATGCAAAAAAATCACACAAATATTTTATTGATACATATTCTTATTTGTGTACCTATTTATTTTTGTAAAATGATATAACTTATTTGAAAGTAAAATCAATGCTATATTTTAAATTTTGCTTATTCAAGCTAAATAAAAAATATATCCTGAAGAAATACTCATCCGTATTGAAAAAAAGGAATTCATTTGTATGTATCATTTTGCAAGTGAAATGGGTTTATTTTCTATGATTAAAAAAAATTAATCGTTTGTTTTTCACAATAAAATTTGAAAAAATAAATGGAACAGCGAGAAAATATTTATTAAAAAATGCTTGTGAAGATGTACCTTACACAAGGGTGGCTTTTATTCATCAAATCATTATTTCTCAGCGGTTTATATTGAAGACAAGCACTTAACATTTACAATGATTAATTATGGATTGTTTTGTTCTTTTTTCTTCTTCTTCTATATCGATCATTTATTTTATTTTGTGTTTTTAAAGCAGATATTTAAAATTTATGCATTTATTGCATTTTGTATCGTTGCAATATATTTTCCATTATAAATAACAAAATGTTTCAACTGTACAAAAAAGTGCATACCGGTGGTTTCTCATTTATCTCCATGCAAAAAAACTTGTGTCGGATATTTGAAATTCATAGTCCACAAAACGGTGGAAACGAATAAAAACGCAAAAGGCAAATATATATCAAAATGATTTAAAAAATCAAACAAGGCAAATAAAATCCACAAATGAAAAAAGCAATGCAATATTTTTGTGCATCCATTATCAAAAAATTCAGTTACAAAATGGATTTATTTGTAAAACTATATTGTTTCTCACAAAATAAACGCAAAATTAATTATTTTATAAATATAAGGTAACAAAACATGTTTTCATTGCAAACTCAAATCTTTAGACGAGAAGATTATGGTTGACATTTAATGTTAATTTCTTTGTATATTGTTAATTTTATATCAATATGGCAAATATAAATATTCTGTAAAAATAATTCTGTGATGTTCGTATAAAGAAGTTGCCTAAAATGTTTGCGAAATGAATCAAAATTTGATTCTTCTTTACTTATTGGTATGCTTATTAGGTTTTTGTGTGTATTGTATTTAACAGAATCAAAGAAATATTTTCATTGTTATTAAACTATTAATGATAAAAATGTAGCCTTTTAACTAATTTGCTTCCTCATAAAATATCCGATTAAATTGCTTAATGTGAGCAATAATTTATATTATGGACAAATTCACAACAATAATAATTCAAATTGACTAAATTGTAAAGATAGCTTTTTTGCTATTTTTAATAAATATTGCAGGATTTTATTATATTTTAAAAATCTATTTAAAAGTATTTATACTTCAAGAGTATTTTGTGCGGTCAATTTATCATCGTGAAATAAGAAACGACCTATTTTTAATTGACTAATTATGCAATCATTATAGAAGATAATTAAGTTCTTAAAATCTTACAATACATAATATGTAAATACAACTTTTTCTGTGAAAAAAATAAATTTATCAGATGTCTAATGCAGTTTAAAGATAAGTCGAGTCCTTGCTTTGCGTTTTGTCGTTTTTGTTGTTTTTTGTGTACTATTCTTTTTCGGATTTCACTAGAGCTTGTCTTGGTTGGGTACGCATTCTGATCTCTCACATAGGTATTCTAGTTAACCTTAAATTCTGCTTAAAATATAAAAAAAACAAGCTGACACAAATTTTTATGAAATGTGCTAAAACGTGAATTTGTTTAAAGTAAGAGATAAGATACTGTTTTTTTAACAATACTTTTCCTTGATATTACATTATATTCTTTGTTTAATTTTTCGACACAGCTGACAGTTCTGATCATAAAATTGTTATGCATCAGCAACGTCTTGCACTTTGGGTAATGTAAATAGTATTTCAAGATATCTATGTGTGGTAGTTAAAACACAGAATTCATGATATTGAAATTAATACCAATCTACTTACAAACATACAAATTTTACAGAGACTATTTTATCTAACTCAGTTTTATTCTAACATGAAATTATTTGATTTTTTTACCGAAAATGTCAAAAAAATCAAATATCGGAGCACAAAAAAATAATTTGAAGTAGTTAAATTTGTATTTTTTATAATGGTACTGTTTATTTTATCAATAAGTGATCTGATATAATGTTATTAAAATATATTTATCAATCTTCCATCCAATATGAATTTTGACGGTTGTCACTTTCCCATTTGCGGTCCTCATTTTATGCACCACTGTTTGAGGTCATGATTCAGTCTGGAAGAAGTCACGTGACGGCGCGACGTTAATTTGTAACGATCTTTAGATGTTTAATTAATGGCATGTTAAATTATCTGTCTGGGTTATTTTATATTTTCTATAACTTATGTTCGAAAATGCTAAATATAAGTGCATTAATGTCAGCAAATGCTTTATTTCTTTTATTTTATTCACAGTAAAATATAGCAAATTATCAAAAGCCTAGCGTTATACTGGCTAGTATTGAACGAGACGAAAGAAATGAAAGCACGAATATTTATTAAAATAGTAGTATAACATCTTAATATATTATTCTCTTAAATCACCCTTAGATGAACAATATAATTTTCAAAATAAATTTGATTGATAGAGATTAATTAATGACCTAACTGTCAGAAATAATCATTCAAATAGATTGACATCAACTTTACACATATAAAATTTTAGTTTAAATCTAAAAATAAAATTCTTTAAAATACATTTTAAAAATACATGGTATGTAAAAAACCTGTTGGACAAACCCTGCATTTGGTTGTTGTTATTTCTAAATAAGTACAAAGTGCACAATAAACTATTAATTTTACAAAAAATAAAAATTTAAAATTTTTAAATTTAGTAATAAATCAAATTATTTTAGTACAATTTAAAAAAATGGAAATGGAACAATGTAAGAGTGGAGTGTGATATTAACTTCCATAACCATTGATGAATGTGATTTAATTTGCTAACGGTGCATCGCCGCCATGTTGGATAGCACATGGTTGTTAATTTTCCGCGTTTTTTATTGAAGAAGCAACCAGTATAGAAAGGTAAAAAAATGCATGTGTAATGAAAGCAAAAAATGTACAGTTTTATAGTGAATTGAAAGTTTAAATAATTTATATTAATATGTACATAAATAATTTGAATTATAAAGCCATGTTAACTTGGTGTGCACCTTGTTGCATTCAAATTCAATTGTCTCGAAATATAACATTGTTAACCGACAAATGTTCCATTTCAAATTTTACATTTAAATATTTCAAAATCCTCACAAACTATAAAACTACAAATTCACCATTAATCACTTGTTTTCAGTGAAATTGGATTTTTTTTTCTGTCAAAATTTGGAAAAGGTAATGAAATTTTTTTCAGCAATAGGAGTGGCTCGGGAGCCCTTGTCCTGGCTTTTGGTACTAATGCATACTGTGATAAAATATATGGTTATTTTTCTTTGAATAAGTAAAAAAAATAAAATTAGGCGGTATAATACGTTATCTATACACAATATATATTAGTTTTGTTAATTAAAAATCAATATCCAACGTGTAACATCTACGTTTCCTTAACTCATAAAATATCTTCGCTGTATTTTTAATATAAGTGTCATAATTTTGTATGTCAAGATCTTAATATTTTTGTATATTATATATTTCAAACGACAGTCTTAAACAGTTGTTTCATCAAATTATTTTAAATAAAAAGAAACTTTCTATGAAATTGAAAACTGATTTGGACATTAAGGCAAACATCAAAAATTGCATTATCTATAAGAATTGCAATATATATATGTTAAGAATAGTTATAAATCTTCTCTGTAACTAATTGTTTTAGAGAACAATAGATTAATAGATAAAAAATAATTTAAAAACCTATATTGATTAAAAGGTTACAAATATCGCAGATTTTTAATTTAAATTCCTCATTTCAGGTAGTAGTGAAATCATTAAAAAAATCCAATCTTAAAAAATATAACTCCAAACAATCAAAATATATCTTAGGAGAACATTTAAAATCAGCTTTATTAAACTTACGCAAAAAGAGTTTAATCTGGGTTTAATGCATCCTCAGTAAAACTTATTTAATAACTGGGCTTTTGATGCCCTCGGGAACTTATAGTTCAACATAACGGCGTTCGCCCATTAGATTTTACTCTTTCTTTTGACGTTTTCGTTAGTTTGTTTTAATTATACTATATTAAAAGCATTAAATTCCTTTACCCAGTAACCTTTATTTTTTTTTCATTATCTACATGGTTGTACATCTTAAAAGTCAATTGAGAAGATCATAAAATACATTTATGATAAACAGATTTTATGAATTTAATTTTGATATGGAGGCAGAAAAACGTTTTCCCATCTTAGTCAATGGTTTACTTCTGTTGTTTATTTTTATCTAGATGTCACTTTTTAGAAATTAACCTGTTACAAACACGGTGTAAAATTAGATTTCTAAATAATAATGTTAATTTTGGCATAAAAGCAGTATATTTGGCATGGCTAAGAATTTATGATTTTTACAAACGTTTCATAATTAGACTTCCAACGATTTGGCCCCTAGCTGTCGCCAACGCTTAGTACGCAGATGAATTTGTTAAAAATACGTCGAATGGGTTGCTGGATTTCTGGCATTTTTACATATCCTAGAGGACTTTTTCAAATTTTAAATCAAGCAGTGAACTTCCTCAAGTTACTGGCGCAAAGGCTATCATGTATATCATAAATTAGTTAAAAGTCAATTATTTGGCAAAAAATTATAATTTCTTAAAAGCTAATTGTAAGGTAAAAAAACAAAGAAGAACAAATCATCACAGAATAGTTAAATATTGACAATATCTAATGAACTTAGTAGAAAAGATAGTAATGTAATATCATTGCATTATTATAGCATTTATAACAAGAAAATCAATCTCACCCCCTTAGTAATGACCAAAACTTCAATAGCCAAACCAAGGATACAAAGATACACCCTAGTCTTATCTAAGTGTAATTTAAAGAAAAGGAATATCAAAACGTCATCAGTAAGAACTGATAACGGAGCAATACTGAAGGAAAGACTGCTGGCTAGGAAGTCCAAATGAATCAAAGAGATATATTCAAATTCTATATTCATATCTAACGTACCAATGGGTAAATTTAAAATAAAGCCAAAGGCAGCTTGTATCAATAATTATATCCAAAGTCAAGTTTATCGTAATGTAACAAGAATAAATTAGATTCAAGTAAACGGAAATGTACCCAGGGTGGAGGAGGGACTTTATTCAACTCCAACTGTTTCCACAAAAGACAAAGATAGATTTTTCCAAGGGGGTGAGGTTAAAGTTCTGTGCTTTAAGGTAATGTTCAAAGGGTAAAGTACTTTTCAAGTCAATAGCTAAAGTCCACATTCGTAATATACTTTACCAAGATACAGCTTAAATTCAGATCGTGTGTACCTCACTAAAATCTATTAAATGGGCTATCCATTAAAACAAAAGAAAACCACCCTTCAAAATGAAGTTGGTGAATGAAAAACGAAAGATAGTAAGAAAATGTTTTGCTGAACGTTTTAATCAACAAAGCCGTTCACACAAATATATGACATTTCTAAAACAAGTTGATACCTAAGAGAATAAGTTAATCCAAGTCATATATAGCTAAGAGAGATAGTTAAATGTCCTTCCTTACGTTAATTAGAACTGCACTCCTAAGAAAGAGCACCTAGTTCCCAAAACCTTTATTTAGACATTACCACTTTTGTATTATGTAATTGGTGTAAATATCAATAATATTTTTTCAGATGGTGTAACATCTATATTTCTTGATGTATTCAGGGATTTGCTGGGTTTTTAAACAAGACACACGATACTGTAATAAATGAACTTTCAAAGTGTTTTGCATATTATACTAAAGGTAGAAAAAAGCCCAAAGAGGAGAAGAGACTAAAACGGTAATTCATGAAAAAATTGTTATTTGGACTTCCAATGTTTGATCCCTGGTTAAGGTCAATCCTGAATAGCATAAGTGAGCAGATAAATTCAAAATAGATTTGGAGAGAAAAAACTAAATGAGGAGTGTGTTTTTGTCTTTCCGGCATTTATTGCATATATTTCATTATATATCTATGTCTATATATTTTGCGAAAGTCGTTTTTGGTGAAAACTATTGAGAGTATATCAACCATGCTGATATCAATTTCAACTAATGATAGATTGATGTATTGACACCTAATTTATTTCTATAAACTTAAATGAAACTATGGTAATCATTTATATTTTAAAGAAAGAGGATGGAACATATGCCAGAACGACACAAAACGCATCTTTTATGGAAATTCTGCGTTGCATAATTTCTCGTAAACCTCGTTGCTTTTACTTCACTTGATTTTCGTTTCGTAGGTTTCGTCAGATATTTCAGTGTGTATGTGTTTTTTGAAAAGGTGGGGGCTTCAATGACAAATTAAAGGAGATTTTAATTCTAGACTGTGTTTGACAATGATCCTGTTCAGAATAAAAGTTTATAATTTGCTATTTGTACAAATTTCTTTATCATAAGTTCTTTGATTTTTGTTTCTAAATATGTTACATCCAGGAAAATTACATCAATTTTGTAACGGTATCATCTAACATAAAATGTGTGACAGGCAGGTACTATTTAAATGTAGCTGTATGGAATTTTGGTTATGGATAAAATTTTGAGTGCTTCTTTTGCTATGTTTTGATTTAGGACTTCCTATGTTTTGGCTCTAAGGTTACTCCTTGAAATGTACATTAGCATACATGATTTTTCCATATTTATTTAACATTGGAAATTTTGTATTTTGAACCACTGGGTCGATCATGTCTCCGAGGGTATTCACAATCTCATTTGTCAGACTTGCCATAAAATTCTTCTAACAATGTTTTACAGAAATTTGCTGCATTTGTTAAAAGCCTCGAAAAATATTGCACTAAGTAGTTGTCCCGGTTTTCGTAAATAGCTTCCCATTTCTTGTAGAGCTTGTCAAATTCAAAGCCTGGTACAATACTACACAAGTATAGTAACAGTAAATTTCAAACAAACGCCAGTGTCAATAACGGCCGATTTCAACAAACTTCAATTGAGTTGATATTGTCTGCCTTTCTGCTGAGATGACACTGTCAACTTTTTTAATGAGTTGATACTTTCATCTTTTCTATTGATTAGATACTGTCTATTTTTTCTATTGAGTTGACATTGTCAACTTTTCTATAAAGTTGAAACTGTCAACTATTCTATTGAGATGACACTGTCAACTTTTCTATTGCGTGGAGACTTTCAACTTTTCTATTGCGTGGAGACTTTCAACTTTTCTATTGCGTGGAGACTTTCAACTTTTCTGTTGAGTTGATACTGTCTTCTTGTCTATTGAGTTGATACTGGCAATTTTTCTATTAAGTTGATACTGTCTGCTTTTTTGCTGAGATGACACTTTTAACGTTTATATTGAGTTGATACTGTCACTTTTTAAATTGAGTTTATATTGTCTACATTATTATTGACATAATAATGTCGACTTTTCTATTGATTTGATACTGTCAATTTTTCTATTGATTTGACCCCCCCCCTTCCGAGAGCGTCCGGGGTAAAGATAAAGAATGTTCGGTTTCTCCGTCTGCAGGTAACCTCCCTGCTAAAGGGGCGTTCGCTGGTTGGGCGGGACGTATACATTCTCAACCCATCCCGGACGAACAGGTTACTACCGTGCCCCGTAATGGGAAAACGCCATGCTCTGAGAACGTTAACGATCTCTTTGCAAACGTTCGTAATGAGTGGGCTGTTTTTGGCCAGTTGATAAGCTACGTTTTACTTTAATGGAGGCGAAATCGAAGAGACCACCACACCTATATTTAAAATATCGAGTAAGGCATATCGAACAAAGCAACTTGTTTTTCATTGTCACTGATTTTTGTAATTTCCCGTACTTACTAAAAAACATAACCGTCACTTGGTTAAAAGAGATAGGGTCATTTTTCCATGTTTCTCCAATCGTAACACCAAAATCTTTATTATATGAAGCTTGTAAACTCTTTTATCAAATATATTTTTAATTTCAAAAAAGATCAGTTTGTAGATTCCAAGCTTTTGTTCCTTTTGTTTACGTTTTATCTTTTAGTTTGTTTTAAATTTGATTGGTCTCTTTGGACTATGCACTTTTGCTCTCTCGCATGGGTATTCTATACTGGACTTGTGTAGTCAAAACTGCTTGGTTGGTGCACATTTGTTTTTAAAGAATTCATGTAATGTTTGTAAAAATTGCTATAAAAGACATTGACAGTCGAATATACATTTACATAATCTTTCCGTTCAAAATTGATAAAAAATTGCCATAAATTTCTAAGGATCTTCCTTCTGATGCAGAGGTATCCTTTATTTTAGTGTGGGCTCTGTTTACTAAGCCCTGCAATCGTAAAACGGCCATCTGTTGATTCAAGCCAACATAGACATAGCCAGTATAGACATATTTACAACATTCTTCCATCGAATAGAACAATATTGGTACTTGCGTTTTTTATCCCAATGCATGACTTTAATAGGATTTGCTTAACCCGTTTGAGTTTTGATCTTTGTTCTGTCCCCTTTGAGCTAGCGATTAGCCTTTAAAGGCATCCGACATATCAAATAACCTTAGAACTTTTTGGCTCGTAACAGATTTGAATATAAAAAGTAAAGATATAGCACATATCACGAAGCAGATATCAAAAGTTATAAAATAGAGGTCTCCTGGTGGTCTTAAACGAGGGGGAGGGCTCCATTCCTTATATGCCAAAAATTGCTCCGACTAAAGACAATGTAAATGTTAAATGATATACTTAGATGTGAATAGATCTTAAAAAGAAAATGACACAGAAACAATCTAATGACTACGAATTCTGACGTTGGACAAGCGCAGGCAAAATAGACTTTTAATTTGATAATAGTTTATATTGTTAGACCTTTATAATAAAAATTTTTCAGAAACTGTT
The DNA here is from genome assembly GCA_032357055.1 of Geukensia granosissima. Taxonomy (NCBI): domain Eukaryota; kingdom Metazoa; phylum Mollusca; class Bivalvia; order Mytilida; family Mytilidae; genus Geukensia; species Geukensia granosissima. The sequence continues at coordinate 3,464,056 of JAULBM010000021.1, read as the reverse complement.
CTTTTAGCATTTCCTTGACCTTAGTCTTATGTAACGTGATATGATGAAAATTTAGAAAAATAATTAATATTAGGGCGATCAAACGTAAATTATGAATAAACCATATGATAAGGATATTAATTAAATATAAGACTTTTTTGTGTTTTCCTATTTTTGGAGGTTTATTGAAAAAAAGGATTTCACTGCAAATGATAACTGAAATTCAAGGTCAGGAAAACTTTGTTATACCAAAAACAGCAAACCTATGGTCAATATATACATCAACAAACCATTATTATTTCAAGATTTTTAACCTTTAAATGCTCAATCATCAAAGATGTCTTAATTTTCGACTGCTTGATCAAACTATTGTACAGTTTTATTCTTTTAGATTGATGGATTTATTTAATTGAGATGTTATAGATTTTACCGAGGAGAGACGACTTTACTGCAAATTGTCTAAATGTTTCGTCAAGATAACTTCCGGTTCATTTTGGTAAGGGTTACTTAAATATGGCGTCTCGTGGTTTCATGCAGCAGTAAGTTAATAGAAATAGAAATGTTTCCAGTTTATACTGTAAACCAAAACACTGCAAAGGTAATTGATTGTCTATTTGATTTCAGTAGCTAGACATATGTAGAATGTAATTAGTTTGATAAACTCCATCCCACCTCTATCAATTTGTGCATACGACTCCTTTTCAGCCATATAGACAGGATTTCTATCATGTTCCATTTCCTGATTGTACAAAGAATTGCATTTATTGTTGATTTGACATAAAAATGAAATAAGTCGTATTAGATATCACCTTTTTGTCGTATTTTTGTCATTTGTTCTTGGCTTACTGTCGTGTTTATTGCGTGCAGAATAAAATTTGTTTCTATTAACTTAGCATGATTTTTAATGCTGAGAAAAAAAGGTATGTCGTTTTCCAGTAATTCTAAAATACTAGAAAAACTCGATTGAAGGAAATATTCCAGAAAAATCCTAGACGCGTCAAATAATGGTTACGGCCCACACTTTTGGTAGATATACACAAAGTAAGGCTTGCATATAGTGATGGCATTTGGTCATTTCTTTATGTTCTTTACCGTCGGATTTTTATTAGGTATTAAACTCAACATTGTATTCTTGTGAAATATATTACTAAACGGCTTTTCCTAACCGACATCGATTGAAAATAAGCAAATTTTTAAAGACAGCATCATTATTTAGTTTATCTTTGGATCACTAACGAGTTCATATTGGTCCCCCATCTGGTTTGTTCTATACAATTTGACTAGTAAAACAATTTTATGATAGAAGAAACAGGTTGGGAGAACAACAAAATACTAAACAAAGCATGATAGTCAGTCCACTGACTTTAATGTCCTTCTTCCCGAATCAACAAAATTATCTGTAACATATATCATATTAATTGTGAAACTGTTAAAACGGTTTTTTGCAAGCTCAGTTAGGTAGTTTGTATGTTCTACGAAAAATAAACCCCGAAAAAACAGAGATCAACCTTTGTGTCTTGTTTTTGTTTTTGTTTTTTTTATGGATATGTCTTGTGGACTGTCATATCACATCACCTTTTTCTACAATATAAACGATAATCTGTCTAAGAATTTTATCAAAATGAGTTCTGATTTTATCGACACAATTAGAATTTTTTAAGACAAAATATCAAATGGCAGTGGAATATATTTGTTATTACCTATTTTTGACTTGTAATCAATTACTAAGTTTTAAGTTGAGATTTTTTTAATAATTCATATAAACAAATTTTTAAAGAACCAAAAAAAAAAAGATTTGGTACAACTCTTCGGAACAGTCTTGAAAAAAATTACACCTTGTTAAAAATGACTAAATAATAGTCATATGGAATCTCATTTAATTTCTTGAGTATATTATAAGCTTCATAAATAACACTTTTATGTTTGAACTGTCATAGCAAAGATGAAGCATCTATAGATTGTATTAACTGAAAACCACAAAAATGCAATGTCAAACCATAAACAACATTAAAAAACTCTCAAAAAAATTACTGCTTCGTTGAAGTTGTCCCTATATAGGTGGCATTAAGGTAAAAACGAAATGATAAGATTTTACCTGACAAAACAATGTCTGCAAGTTCTTTGTATTTCTTTCTTGTATTTTTAGTTTATAATTACCATCAATAACTGAAAAGTGAGAACCTTGGTTTTATAGCACACTTTAACTCAACAAAACTTCAGTTTAATAGACAAGACTTTTGTCGAATACTGTTAACTTCATGATGTTTTACCCATAGCACAGTCGAACTCCATTATACCAGAAGACTTTCATCACAAGCTATCAAACTTGAAATTTCCAGAAATTTAATCGAAAATAGTTACATTTTAGTGTACGGAAGATTCTAAGCAAAAGAAAATAAATTTTAGTGGAACAGAAAATTCATGAAAACAGGCAATCACCAATGTTAAGGATAGACTTTTCATTACAAGAAATCACTTATAGACTGTTTAGACTTATACGTCGGCTAAGAAATATGGCAATATGAAACAACATGTATATGTAAATATAGATAAAGCTGTGATATAATGTAATAAAGCACACATCTTTCATGCACTTTCCTGAGAAAAAGTTTGTTGATGCGTACTGGATGAGATTATGCATGGTGATAAAAATCTCAAGTAAAATTGGCTAATATAAAATTTAAATTCAAAATCCAGGTGTGCTGATGTTGTACAAATCTGGTGAATTCTGCTTCGGTTGACTCTTGCTTTATCCAAATAAATTGAAATAAGAAGTAATATCCAACAGAAGGACATATACCACTAGCAAATTAAGAAATGAAGCCTCCACTTGCATATGGTGGCGATACCGATATGAAATGTCTTCCACTCCTGTGTGGATGAGATCATGTTCTATTGTTTTATTCTACTTTTGTGTTCAAAATTATTGGTCTTTTATTTTAAGTTTATTTTCAATAGAGTCTACCTTATGTAACAGCTGATTTTTGATTCGTCGAGAAATGTGATCTTTTTTTCAGATACAGCTTTGTCTACATCAAACGGGTACTTTGCCGAAAATACCCGCCGAACAGACGCTTGAAAAATTTTAGTCATATATGCGTTTTAAAATACAAAATTTGCAATGTTGAATAAATATGGAAATTCTGTGTATGCTATTTGCACGTTTCAAGGAGTAACCTTGAATCAGTACCATTAGAACCAGAAAATAGGAAGTCAATGATCTAAATGTAACACAAGAAACAGTCATATCCAAAGAAATGGAAATGGTAATCTGACGGCAGGGAAAACATTTTTCGTAGCATTGCCGTATTTTCATTGTTTTAGGAATTTAGCAAATGCAGCAAATTTCTGTCAAACATTGTTTGATAAATTTAATGTCAGACAGGCTTGACAATTGGCTAATGAATAACCTCGGGGACATGATCTACCAGCAGAGTAATAGACCCAGTGGTTCAACTACAAAATTTTCAATGTTGAAGACATAAAAAAAATTTGGGTATGCTATATATACATTTCAAGAAGTAACCTCTTACACCAGTAGCAGAACCGAAACATAGGATGTCAAAGATCCAAACATAGCAAAATCCAAACAATTAGAAATGGGAATCCACATCCGACGGCAGGAAAAAACTTTTAAGTGCAATATTTTTTGAAGGCTTTTCGTTTTTTCAGCATTTGAAATTAATCTAATGCAGCAAATTTCTGTCAAGCATTGTATGATACTTTTAATGTCAGACAGGTCTGACAACTATGCAGTGAATACCCTCGTGGATATGATACACCAGCAGATGTACCCAGTGGTTTCAAAATACAAAATTACCAACGTTAAATAAATATGAAATTTTGAGGTATGGTATATGTTCATTTCAAGGAGTAACCTCTTCTCATAATCATTAAATTTTAACAAATTTGGACATATGAAGTATGTTGTGTCCGGATCTTTGCAAAAGATACAACAAGACTAAACTTCCTTTGGCTCGAGAAATGTATCTACAGTATGAACGAGTTGATGTCAACAGATGAATCCGCTGTGAAGACAAAATAAGGATATTATATCTTCATGACCAATAAATGAAGTAGTTGTCTGAGCATGGTATCACAGTAAAACAAAAATTTCCACAGACTTAAGTCGATCACAGCCATTAAAAATATATCGTGCTGAAAATATATTGTCAGAAAAATCTACTGTGTACTCATTTGTAATTTGTCATTTGAAAAATGTATTATAAGATGTAACGAACATAAGTAGAAAGTCAAAAGTAAAATCTTCTATATGATCAAAAGTGCGATGTCGACTGAAGAATATGAGTAGGATCCAACAAAAAAATTTACTACATAAAATGTCAACAGATAAATCTACTATACGAATAAAAGTGCAATGTGGACCGAATAATCTCTCGCATGATATCATACGATATCAACAGAGAATTCCACTATTTAAAATGAAGTATGATATCAACAGAAGAATCAAAAATTTAAAATAAAGTATAATGTCAACAGATAAGTCCACTGTATGAACAAAAGTACTATGTCAACAGAAGAATCTGATCTACAAAAGAAGTATGTCAACAGAAAATCTACTGCAGGGAATTTGTTAAAAGACGAATCTGTTGTAAAATTGGTGAAGGATGGCAACAGATAAATCTATTGTTTCATCAAAAGTACGATGTCGACTGAAGACTACCTTGCTTCAATAAGATACGATGTCAGCAGACAAACCTACTGTATTAAAAAGGGTATGAAGTCAGAAGAAAAAATCTACGAAATAGAATAAAGCAGGGGTTCCAACATTTAAATCAACTACAAGAAATAAATAAGGCTGTCAACAGATAAATCTACTGTATGAATAAAGTCTATGATATCTGAAAATAATCTACGCTTAAATATAAAATAGGGTGTTATTAGATTAATCTATATATATGACATAAAGTAGAATGTTTAAGGACTGCAAGGACAAAAGTGCGGTGTAGACTGAAGATTAGGGTATCGTGTCAGCTGATGTTAACAGAAAAATCTGCAGCATTCTTTGAAGTAGGGTGTTAACAAACAAATGCACTGTCTGAAATAAAGATAGATGTAAACGGAAAAATCTACTGCATAAAATAAAGTATGATGTAAACAGGTAAATAAACTGAACGATTTAAAGTAGAATCTATTGCATACAATAAAGTAGGATGTCAATAGATAAATCCACTGTATGATATTAAAGTAGGATATAAACGGAAAAATCTACTGCGTAAAACAAAGTAGAATGTCACCAGATAAATATACTGTAAGATTTAAAGTAGGATGTCAATACCTCCATTGTATGAAATAAAGAAGGATGTCAATCTACAATGTGAATGAGAGTGTGATGTCAGCAGAAAAAATCTACTATATGCAATGAAATAGGGCGCCTACAGATACATTTACTTTATGAATACGGGTATGATGTCAGCCGATAAAACTACGGTATGAAATAAAATAGGATGTTAATAGATAAATTTATTGTATGAAAAAGTATTGATTCAACAGATAAATCTTATGTGGGATGAATAAAACAAAGATGTCAACAGGCCATTTTACTGTTTCAACAAAAGTACGATGTGGACTAAGGAATCTGCTGCATGAAATAGGCAATTATGTCATCAGATATAGGAACTGTATTAAATAAAGAAAGATGTCTACGTGTAAATCGGCTGTATGAATATAACGTATGACGTCAGAAGGTAAATCTACTAAATGAATAAAAGAAGAATGCCAAAAAGACAAATGTACTGTATGAATAAGGGAATTATTACAGCAGATACATTTGTTGTATAAATTATAAAGAAGGATATCAACAAATAAATCCGCTGTATGAAATAAAGTTTGGATGTAAACAGAAAAATCTACTGCATCAATTAAAACAAATAAATTTAATTTATAAAATGAAGTAGCAAGGATGCCAACAGATCAATCTACTGTATCAGGTGGAGTCAGGTGTTAACGGAAAAATCTATTGCAAGAAATGAGGTAGGAAGCCAGCAGATAAATCCACTGTATGAAATAAAGTGGGATGTCAACAAATCTACTGTATGAATAAGGGTAAATAGTCAGCTGATAAATCTATTTTATGATATAAAGTTGGATAATCCACTGTATAAGATAAAACAGGGGTTAACAGAAATATCTGTTGCAGTGTTAAAATTTATGATATCAACAGTTAAATCTACTACAGGAAATAGAGTAGGGTGTCTACAGATAAATCCATTGTATGAAATAAAGTAGGATCTCAACAGGTACATCTACTGTATGATTAAAAGTATGTTGTAAACGAAAAAATCTACTGCATAAAATAAAGTAGAATGTCAACAGGTAAATCTGCTGTATGATTTAAAGCAGGGTGTCAACAGATAAATCTACTGTATGAAATAAAGAAGGATGTCAATATTCTAATCTGTTGTATGAATAAGGGTGTGATGTTAGCAGATAAATCTACTGTATGAAACCATGAAGGATGATAAAAGTTAAAACTAGGTTTTAAGAAGCACTTTAGCATAATGTTCTTAGATAAATCCACTGTATTATAAAATAAAAAATTACCAATGCTGAATAAATATGGAAATTTTTGGGTGTGCTATATGTACATTTCAAGGAGAAACCTCTCATAAGTAGCATGAGAACCAAAACATAGGAAGTAGAGTGTCACCAGATAAATCTGCTGTATGAATAAGGATAAGATGTCAGCAGATCTGCTTTTTGAAATAACGTAGGATGTTAACAGATATATTCATTGTATTCAAAGCTTAATCTACCGTATAAAATGAAGTAACTGAAAAGGTAGGCTGTAAACGGAACAGTCTTATTTAGGAAATAAAAAAGTTGTATACAGATAAATCTACTTTATGAAATTAAGATACTTCTACAAAATGAACAAGCGTACATTGCTACTAAAGAATCTACTGCATGTATCAGGATATGATGTCCACAGTTAAATCTATCGTGTGTTTAAAGTAGGATGTCACTGCAGGGAATAAAATAAGTTGTAACATAAAGTACTGCATGAAATAAAGAAGGATGCCGAAAGTTAAATTTACTGCAGGAAATAGTATAGGATATCAATACATAAATCCACTGTGTGAAATAATAAAGGATGTAAACGGAAAAGGAAAAATCTACTGTATTAAGTAAAGAAGGATGTTAACAGATAAATCTACTGTTTGAGTAAACGGTAAAATATCAGCAGATATACTACTTTTTGAAATAAAGTAGGATGTCAACAGATTAATTCTTTGTCGTAAAAAATAAAACAGGATGCACCCAGAAAATTCTGCAACAGGATATAAGTAGGATGTCAACAGTTTAATCTTCTGTATAAGATAAAGAAGAATTACAATAGATAAATCAAATCCACTGTATGGAATGAAGTTGGACGTCCACACATAAATCTCATTTATGAATAAAAGAATTAAATCAGCAGATAAATATACAGTATCAAATAAAGTATGATTTCAACAAATGAATTCTATCACATAAAGTTTGATATAAACAGATAAATCTATTACTTGAAATACGGGTAAGGGAAAGAAAACCGAAGAGCCAGACAAAAGGGATAAGTCGACTACAAGGTCATCTCGAGAACACGAATAAGACGAACATAACATATATACATATAAAACTAAAAATACAACACTATGAACAATGCGGACCCACCAAGAAACCTGGTTTGAGCTCAGGTGGTCCGGAAGGGTAAGCAGTTCCTGTCTCTTTATAGACAACCGCCGCATTGTCCATTTTCCAATCCGGTGTTAGTCATTTCAGGGTAAAGTGGAAGGTTTCATGGAATCCCAACCTACAGGTTGAGCAAAAAAAAAAAACTAGATATCGAACAGCCTGTTTTTGGTTTACTCAGCAACTTCACAGGAAAATGTCCGTCTTCATCCGTGAAACAAAAAAAAATCTATAAAATTGCTGTTATGGACACATGTTCTTGCAAAACATATGTGGGAGATGAATACACCATAAGCAGGGGCAGCTTGAATGTTACGGCCAATAAACGGGAAGTTCATTTATATTGGAATGTTGATGTCATCATATTTTTCATATTGTTTTGTGTCAAGCCTTCCTTATTGTCTAATTCGAATCGAAGATCAAAGTATGAGGCAGACTTAGGAGTGTGTCTTTAATTTCAAGCTCATTTGGGCAGACGAGGTGAAGATAGTCACCTAATCGTGCATTGCTCAGTGAGAGAACATCATCTATAAAACGGAAGCTAAAATTAAAGGTCTGCGCTAAGTTTCTTTCTTTTCTTTGTGACAGCCCTTGGGGAAATTCTGTCTCAAACGAGTTTAGATATAGATCGGTGAGGAGAAGAACAATAAGTGCCCATTTGTATGCTAAACATCTGCTGGAAAAGTCGTTCACCAAACTGAGAAAAATGTTTTCAATAACGAAATCTAACATAATACAGTAGGATGTCAACAGTTCGATCTATTGTATAAATATTTACCGCATGAAATAAGGAAAGATGTAAACGGACAAATCAAATGTATGAAACAACAAATAAATACATTGTATGAAATAAAGGAGGATGTAAACACAGAAATCTGATGCAGGCGATAAAGTAGGACGTCAACAAATATATTAACTGTTTGAAGTACTGTAGGGTGTCAACAATAACACCCACTGTATGAAATAAGAAGGATCAAGTGATTGATTAAGGGCAAAATGCCTGTAGGATGAACAAGAGCAGGATGTAAACATACGATTAAGGATCCATTGTATGCAAAAAGTATGGTGTCAACATACAATTCTTCTGTATGAAAAAGTAGGATGTCTACAGATAAATCTACTGTATGTAATAATATAGTAGGGTGTCAACGGTTATATCTACTGTATGAAATAAAGTAGGGTGTCAACAGATATACCTAGTGTATGAAATAAAGTAGGGTGTCAACAGATATATCTAGTGAATGAAATAAAGTATGGTCTCATCAGATAAACTGTATGAAATAAAGTCGGGTGTCAACAGATAAATCTACTGTACGAAATAAAGTAGGGTGTCAACAAATAAATCTACTGTATGAAATAAAGTAGGGTGTCAACAGATTAGCTACTGTATGAAATAAAGTAGGGCGTCAACAGATATATCTACTGTATGAAATTGCTTTATATTAAAAATTTAATAAATTTCTAATTTACAAATTAGGTGTCAACAAATAAATCTTCTGTATGAAATAAGGTAGGATCAACTGTAAAAATAAGAGTATTATCTCATTCGACAAATCTACTGGATGTACAGCTGTAGGATTCGACTTATTCAACAATAGAAGGAAATAAATTTGGATGTCAGCAAACAAAACAATAATGTTTACAGTGCTGTAGACACCATGCAGTTCTAGCGGGTACAGCAAGTGAACTTGCAAAACAGAAAGTAGGAAGATAACATATGGTTGTTAAAAAGGGAAATAACTCCATTACCGAGGAATATTTTTTCCTGTCCCTTAATTCTAAAAAGTCCATTAGTGACTGATGAATGATATAGAACTTAAAATGATTAACTGAAACTGAATAAGTCACAGCAATTTTTGAAAACGGCGGAAAAAAAGGATAATAGTCAGAAGACATGCATATGTGGCTTTTTTCGCCACTAAATAATCTGACGTATCAACAAACAAAAATACCAAAAAGAAGAAATTTAAACAATACTAAATAGCAGCAATGATAAGAAACGTTACTGGAATCATGAATGTTGTAAAAGTTTTAAAGATGAATCAGAAACATTTCACTATCAACAAAGGGGAATTTCAATGCGCTCCCCAAGAATGTCGAAGGGACATGGTGGGAAGGGGTGTATAGATGTACCCTTGTTCGTCAGTATTTGTATGTTCGGTTGTGTTTATGTCCATTCTCTGATGCCTATATCAATACTATTTCATTGCTTTATAAAATCGTTGGACTAAGAAAAAAAGTTAAACAAAAACTGGGTCATTCTGTTCGACATTTCATGCATGGATGACTCTTATTAAGTTTTACGTTAAGGCTCATTTCTCAGAAATTGAAATTGTTTTGAAATTTAGATTTGCTTACATTTTCCAAATAAATTGGAAAAAGACATGAAGTGCTGGTAGTATTTTAGATTAGACTGATTTATGTTTTTGAAAATTATAATAGAAGGTTACAAAATTCTTTACAACCTTTCTATTTTGGGACAAGTAAACTGCAACGCAAACATTTTAAAAAATGTTTCCTAAACAAAGAACATTGCACATGAGTATACCCCATGCACGAATGTTGAATGTGTAACTAATGCTCGGGAACTTATCAGTTTTTGGAAAACAATTCGGTTAGATGGACAAATATAGAGTAATAACTGTTAGAATGATGTACTACATGATATAAAGAAAAAATCGAGAACAATAGGAAGATACAAAAAAAAGAAAACAAGTCTCAACACCAGCATTCCTGGAGTTGGTGTTTTTCTTTGCACACTATTTTATAAATGAAAAGGATCAAATCCAATACAATGAAGTTGGAAAGTTCGACAACTATTTGACTAGAGGATGTAATTGGTATCTGTTAAGTTATGGTGGAAGGGAAGTGCAGGTGAGAGAGAGAGAGTTTCCTCCGCAAGTTTAGCAGTGGGTCTTGGTTGTATACAATTTGCACCAATACAGCCAGATATTAGACAATTGTACAGTTTATTATTTCAAACTTAAGACGAATCTACTTTAATTTTCTTATGTCTGTCCTGGGGACGAAATATTCTCAAGTATTAACAAGTCGCCCTCTGGCCCTAAACCAAAAATATCCTGCTCAGGTTCATATTTTGAAAGAAAAATTAACACATGATCCATATTAATGATCAGTACAACCCAGATAAGTGTATATATATATATAAATATACACACTTTTTATGTATATGTACAGAACACAAAGAAACATTGTTGGCTTGACAAAATTTATTTATAACGCAAGAATTCCTTCCCCTTTTTTCTGTAAGCGTTTGTCAACCACAAGAGTATGTTTTTAAGTTCATCTGCAAAGAAAAATTTGACATGCTTCGATCGGGACCCATAGTTAGATTAAATAAGAATTTGAATATATTTTTTTATAAATGTTCATACTAAAAAGGTATTAAAATAAAAACTGTATAATAAGTGTAGTAACAAGAAACACTATGTGCAGTCATCAAATTGTTATGTCATATTTTACTTTAGTTTTGTTATTTGCATAACAATACACGTCAATAAAACATTTGTAAAGATATATGATCTTGAATGTAGAGCATTATAGAGAAAATGAATAGACGCAGATGGTCCATTTAACATAAATATTTTGTTTCCTTCCACACCAAAACGAACTAAATATAAAAAATACTAGCTTATTAAAAAATACATGTACATTTGTTTACTTGAAAATTATCCAAAATATCCATTAAATTATCAGAATATTTTGCACATCTATAATGAACTAATGGATATTATAAATTGCACATTATAAAAGATATTTTAAAACGCACATAATATAATATACCAGCAATTGCTGATAGGCGGTTTTCAAGACATTTTTGTTGTTAAATATAAAAGTACTTGTCGTGGTTTACAGAATATTGCATTAATAAAACAATGCAAATACTGTGAATAACATAAAAATAAATTTGTAGTGTTGTGACTGTTTTTAACTTCATAAAGCTATGAAAAGGGAAAATAAATAAGAAAAAAAGTAAAAAAGAAGAATACACCAAACGAGAATGGAAACTTTGGAACTCAAAAAATTTTTTCTACATTTATAACAAACACATCAGTCGAAGTATTTGAGCAAATTGAATGGACTGATTGGAAATAATTATTAACAAAACTTAAGCCACACATTATATCATATTTAAGTTTAGAATTTAAGAATGTTAGAGCGAGATCGAAAGAGGATTGGTTTGTCATGTATATATTTGAAAGAAAAACAGGTTTTCACACAGTTGGAAATTCGGTTCATAATTTTTCTGCTGATATTTAAGTCAGATGACGTGTAAGTTGAAGATATAAAGGAAGAGAATGGTGAAAGGAAGTGTCATAATATTTATTTCTCTGCTAACAATACAAAGTACAATTGATAAAATTTTTTTATTCATTCAGAAAACTGCTCAAACAGCATTTTTTTAAAACATCTGATGCGAACAATGAACAATTTTTCGTGTAGCAACGAATATCTGTAAATAATGGAATATCAAAATATTGTATTACAAGGTCGATACAATATTCATCAACGGGAATTGCAACAGTAACAAATTATTCCAAAATATTTTTGTTTCATTGCTTTACACAGGGGATAAAATTTGCTGAACATCTACTCGTTATCAAGCCAGACAAGTACGCAGACATGTTTATGAAAAAATATTGGTTTTTCCAAGTAATCTGCGACTACTTGATAGTGAAATGTCTGTATCGTGTTAAAGTCTATTTCTTTTTTCATTCATTGCAACGACGCATTAACGGACCCCTACACCTTTTATGTATTTTAGGGGATAAGAAGCTATAAATTCATATTTATAAATTTAAAGACAATATCAACTAAGACTGTTAAAAAATAAAAAAATAATTATATTTAAATAAAAACATTTCAAAACATAGACAGAAAAATTATTTTCAGAAGTTAACAATACTGTATACTATAAAAATGGTATTTTATAAGAGAAAAAAATTAGGTTCACACTTATTGATTTCTGAACCAATTGAAATAATGTAAGATTTTCTCTTGGTTGATTCTTTAGAATTTGACCAATGAAGTATAAGTATTTGTCGATAATGCCCGCCTACAAGTGTATTCCTAAAGATAACGTTAGGAGAATTTGAAACCTGTCTGCAACTTTTAGTTAAGGTCATTCAAAGTAACCATGCTTTCTACAACATATACGGAACTGTTGGTAAATTTTTGCGTGAAAGAAATAACACCGAAGTGCTAAAATTTATGGAATATAGGTAAAAAAGGAGTACATTTTAAATTTTAAACAAAAACACGCTGTTTAATAAGTGAAAATTCTCTTTCTGATGGCGGGAGATATTGGCGGTCGTTTAGGAAGGAAAGCTAGGGCACGTGAGGTCAGATCGCTCTGTCCCTGGCCTGAAGTGACCGCATAACGGATCAATAATGTCATACTGTGCTGGACAAACTTAACAGGTGAGATAAATATTACTGACTAAGCCACTGAAGCGATAATTACTTTTTGCAATGATCGTCAACTGTAAGCCCCTTGCAGATTGAATGCTTTTGTTGATCTTAAGTAGACTTAAGAAAACTCACAGCTCACTTATCGAAAAGCTTCCAGGTATAATAATCCCAATATAATCATTTTTCAAATAACGTAATTTTATGTGTATTTGATTAGAATCGTTTCGATGAACTTCTTCCGCACATTCACATTCCCGTAGAAAGGCAAAAAATTAATCCGTATTTGTAGCTTAGTTCAGTTGAAAAAACTTGACATGAACTTTTATGGAATGTCACTCGGTTATAATTATATATTGCCATCAACACCAAATTATCCATTTTAATGATATAAGATAATATTGAACATTTTGTCACTTTCAAAATGAATACGACAGCCCGATTGCTAGTAAACAGATAATTTCACTGTGTTTACAAAACGTCAAACGATACCAACTGCAATGATTACGTAACGAAACCTGCACACACTTTATAAAGTTTATTGCGCAATATTCCTCTGAATAGTGCAGCTTGTTGCAGATGTGTGTTCATGACATGAGGTCATTTAACTCTGTGAACCGACCTGCCGACGTAATATGCAACCATTGCGCACAACAAATGCATTGGCCATTGCATATTGATACTGCATGTAGATTTTAACAACCGATTTAAGAACATTTAGGTTATAGTAAATCCAAGGTTGGATAGTGTGGATGAACAAAAATAACTATATTGGGTTTTTGAAATTTCCTTTTTGTAAAGTTTAATAATACGACCTTTGTTAAAAAAAATTGATATAATCAAGGTGTATTATATTTACTATTATATTTACTATAAAGATTTATGACTAAAATTGATTTTTACAATCAATAGATGATGTTTTATTAATTAACATCAATTGACTCCTTATATTATAAACAGAATAAAATACATCTTCATCAAGAAGGGGCTCCAGTGGGAATTGAATCAAGTTAAAATCCAGAAGTATATGATTATCAACTTCATGTCATATATGATTAAATGAAAAATTCATTTTTGGTAGAAAATCCTATCTTTCAGATCCTATACAAGCTTTTTTGTAAAAATTAAAACAAGTTACAAGGTTATGCATGTTCTATTGTCACTGTGTATATTTAGAACAGGAAAAACATGTACATGCATGCTATTTACAATTCATGAATATAAATATAAATGAAAATTTCCTGACATGTTTGTACTTTTAATTTGTCACCTTGTTATCCAAATTCTGGTAATATTCATACATATAATAAGAAAAAGACAAGTTTATGTCCTAGTTACATCAACCACCTGTTGTGTATAACATCCTGTATATTTTTCATGGTTATTCTAATTTTTATGTGGGAAGGCCTTATGTTCTGTTGCATCATAAATTTAATCTTAACAAAAAGTTGGAAAATTAATCAAATGAATTGGACATACTGATAGCAGGGTGACATGTAGGGATCCCTCTGTGCTAGCTTCACACTTTCTAATTCACTGCTACCCTAAAAAGGCTGAGCAGATAATGATTTCAACCAAACTTTCACATATTCTTTATGCAGGGTTGCAGTTGCACTATCTATTTGATTCCAAGAAAATCTTATTTTTTAAATTTAGCTGCAATTTTGACTTGTAAAGAGCAGTGAAAATTGGGGGGGGGGTACCATTTCTAATCTGCAAATCCTCCCACTCAACAACAAACTTTAACAGATTTTTTATCAATATATATAGCATTGCAACTCCTATTTTATTTACCAGGAATTCATATTTGCAATTTTGACTTGCAATATGCTGAATATTGGGGCGAGGGGGGCAATAATTCTGATGTGCTACTCCTATCCTTTATCAAAAGATGTAGTAATTCACCTCCTAAATTGTTTGCAAGGAATTCAGCGCTATACATTTGTACTGCAGTTTTGACTTGAAATATGCTGAATTAGAGCCAATAGAGGGAGGAGGGCAACACTTTCTAATCTGCTACTTATTATAAACCATTCAACAGGACTGTTGTTGGTCCAATCTAATCAAACTTCATGTAAGAGACATCATCTAAGTAGAATATATATTTGCCCAGGTATTTTGTTGGTTTCATTCAATCAAACTTATGTGGTGCTCCATTCAATCAGACTTGTGTCTTAAGGACACTCAACAGAAAGGGGGGTTAGTAAGTTGGCCCATTCAATAAAACTTTATTGCTCAACAAATAGTAGACTACTCCATATAGTCTAACTGTTCAGATTATTGTTAGACTTGCCACCTAATAGACAGGTGGGCTGATTAACTAACCAACATTGTCCTGGCACCTTTTCATTTGAAGTTGTCTTTAATGATAAGTCACCCAACGAGAAGGTAGGAATAAATATGGGGAAGTTAGGTAAATTGAAGCCTATTGTTGGCCTCTTTCAATCAAACTTGACAATTTGTCTATCTCTAAGAACCATCACTTAAAGACAAAAGCAGATACACTGTTTTTTGTTAAATTGATCAATTAATAAGCTGAATGGACCAAGTGGGAGTCTGCTATTTGATGAAGTTTGAAGGAAATTGGATTTTTTTTTGATTAGCTAGCCATTTTGTAGCAAAGACTTTGGTCACAAGGAGGTTAATTACATTGATTGCTAACAAATTAAGAGTCATAAAGGCAATGTTTGTTCTACTTTTTAGCTCACCTGGTTAAAAGGCCATGTTAGTTTTTCCAACACTTGGTGTCGTTATTTGTCAATCAACAATTCCATTTTAATCTTCTTCTCTGAAACCACAGGGCCAACTTGAACCCAACATTGGTTGAATGGTCCTTTGATGGTCCCCTTTCAAAGTTATATACAGGGTTGCAATCAGTCAACGATCATTGCTGCCATTGCTTAAAATGAAAAAAGTGGTTGGTGTCTAAATAAAATCTTCTCTTCAAAACTTCTGATCCAATTAATAAGAAACTTAAGTAGAACAGTCCTTAGGTGTTTCCATTTCAAACTTGTATCCAATAAAACCCACCCACCAACAAAGTTGGTTAGTTCAACCAAACTTAATTGACCATATGACCTAATGGAAAATTCATTAAAAAAATCTCATCAGGAAGTACTAGCTTTATTGTAACCAATCAATCTTTGCTGGAATGGTCATCAGGTGGGTCTTATTCAGAATTGTATCTGATGACCCCATCTACCAACCAAGATGGCTGCTACAGCCAAACTTAGTTTAATATAGAACACTTTGAAAAAAATTTGTCTGGAACTACTTGGTCAATTGGAACCAAACTTTGGTGGAATGGTCACTAGGCAGGTCCCTTATAGAATTTTATTCGATGACCCCATCTGCCAACCAAGATGGCTGCCTCTGCTGAACTTCTAAAATAAAGGACCCTATGGGAAATTCATTAAAAAATCTTGTCTGTAACTACCTGCTCAATTGAAAACTTTAGTGTTGGTTCTTTCAGAATTATATAAGATGGTTACACCTACAAACAAACTTTTCAAAGATGAACGACTAGCCCAAACTTAGTATCTGTTAGGACTTGATAGGATTTTCATAAA
Source organism: Geukensia granosissima (assembly GCA_032357055.1). Taxonomy (NCBI): domain Eukaryota; kingdom Metazoa; phylum Mollusca; class Bivalvia; order Mytilida; family Mytilidae; genus Geukensia; species Geukensia granosissima. Next base: position 3,447,386 of record JAULBM010000021.1, on the reverse strand, counting down.
AAAGTCTTCTTGTTTAAAATGGCGTACTCTGTTTGAACCAAAGTTTAATTGAATGGTTTTAACGTCAACATGGCAACCAGTTGAGCCAATCTTGTTGAACAGTCTTTGTGCTTTACATCTTGGTGTGCATGTTCTTTTCATGACATCAACATTTTTGATGATATACCTCAACTATAATGGTTATAAAAGGTGACAAACACATTAAAATTCAACCAGGGGCCTGAGTGGCTGAGTATAATGTGGCAAGTGAAAGGGTTTGTCAGTTACCTGCCCAAGGTCAGTGGTTCTCTCAAGGTACTCTGTCTTCCTCCATCAGTACAACTGACTGCAACAAGATGACTGAAATATTGTTGGATGATGTGGCATTAAGCCCTACTGTCGGCGCAGTTCACTTCAGAAATCGGCTTTTTTCAATTTAATCATATTTCAAAATGTTATAGGTTGACCTATGCTTAATAAAAATATCAGACTTACTTAGTCGTTGATAAATTATCCATAGCTGTGCAAATTTATTCAAT
>JAULBM010000021.1:3430386-3440992 GCA_032357055.1 Geukensia granosissima | reverse complement strand
AGTTTTGGTTAAAGTTTTGTTTTCTGACAATAACTCAGATGTTTTTGAATGGAATTGATTGATATTTGGAACATTAAAAGATATATATGTGAGGTACTGCACAATGCAAGAATTATAACTCTGTTGCACGTATTGTCGAAATAATCTCCCCTTAAATGAGGTATGTCTTGTATTATAACATTGAAAAATCTGGTTTAATGCGGTCTCCGCATATCTCTTGTCATTATATTTTACACTTATTTCTAAGAATCACTCTGAATTTGCCTTGGACCAGAATTTTAAATTGGTCTGACATATTTCAAGTCACTTTTGTTAAAATAAAACTGATTATGAGACTGAAATGAGTAAACAACTGTTTAACCTGCCAAAACTTTTATGTTGGCAATTTTCTTGAAGTTACTAACAGTTCTTTACATTTGACATTCCTTCTGTTAGGGGGCCTGGATGGCTGAGTGGTCAATTAACAAACAGATAGCTCTATCATAATACTTTGCAAGTTAGCACCTAGCATTGCACCATACAGTTGATGGTGACACACTAACTTGCCCTACCTCATGTCAGTTACTTCCTGGCTAAGGTTGATGTTTTCTTGGGTATATCCTCTTCAACCTCCAATAAAAATGTCACAAAAAGACTTAAATGTTGTTAAGATAGGTTTAAGAACCCAATTAAACATTGTCACTGGATACATTAAGTATTTTGTACTCTTGCTGTCAAATTGAACAACAGTTGGTCAGATAGGTTATCTAGCATACTGTAGCATAATTTTGCTTGGCTTGGCACCATGGTTAAAAGGTGGTTGTTGTCAGCGTGACAGTAAATTTTCTGACATTTATGGAAATGAAAACTTATGATAAAGCTGGGTGTAATATCTGTGTAACTTGCATTGTTTATGGAAGTAATTATTCATTTCTAATTGTAATATCTTTATTTAATGTTTCTAAGCACCTGCATAACCTGACTGTAGGACAGCACTGGTCAAAAGTCTTATAAAGGATGGCATTGCCACTTTGTTTGCTTTGAGTGGTCTTTTACTAGTTAACTTGTTGATTGCAGAATTAAGATGTCTGCCAACTGGATAACTCCAGTTGTAATTGCTTATTCATGATGAATTTCATAACCAGACTTTGCTTAGCTTTATGGGAATTTCAGTAAATTCAAGATGTGTGCCAACTAAATAAATCTGAAGTGTAAGTGCTGGTTCAAGATGGCTGTCATAACCTGACTAAATTTAACACAATGGGATATAAAGAAAAGATTGTTTCAAAGAATTTTCCCTAGAAATTCTTCCCAAAGTTATGAATCACTTGGTGTTTGCCTAAAGGACATTTCCCACTTGCTAAAAAGGTAAAGGGGTACAGGATCCTCACAGCCTGTGGTCTACATTCAGAAATTGTTTTGACTTAATGTGTTGTTCTGGAAAGTTCCTTTCATTGTTTTTCTGCTCCACACTACAACCATATGACTTTGTAACAATGCTGAAATACTAGATGTGACCTTGTAGTAATTGTTTATATCCCAAACTTACATCTGTCACATCCGCATAAGTAGAAATGTCAAAATACTTGTCCAACTTCCAAAAATAACTTTTAGAAGGAATATATATGTATGATTGTTTTCAAATTGATTGATATTTACTGACAAATTTTTAAATCCCTAGGGCAGTTGTTTTCTGGCAGTGTTCATGAATTTGCCATCTACAGTAAGAGCTAACTATTTGTCATCTTTTATACCAATCACTATTTTAAATCATCCATTGTCAGAACTAACATAGTTGTACTAACCCATTTGATGGAATTGTTTGAAACTTTCAAGTTTTGTGTAATGAAACATAAAGCCAAATTTTCATTTTAAGCTCACCTGGCCAAAAGGGCCATGTGAGCTTTTCTCATCACTTTGCGTCCGTCGTCATCATCGTCGTCTGTTAACTTTTCACATTTTCATCTTCTTCTCTGAAACCACTGAACATATTTCAACCAAACTTGATAGAAATGTTAGACAGGTGGTCCTTTACCAGATTTGTGAAATTGGTGCCGATCCAAAATTCAACATGGCCCCCAGGGCCAATTGTGTGTTCTGATTGGTCCAGATTTCAAACATCTACTTGTCATAAACTACAAAGTGTTACTTTGGAGAAATGATTGTTAAACAAAAAATTTGCCAGGTGAGTGATTACAGGCTCCATGGAGCCTCTGGGTTTTTTTGCCATCTGTTGAATAGCAGGACAGTGTTAAGGAATTATTTTTGTCATAATTGAGTCATCCTTGGTGTCATTGACACACTTCTGATACCTGTTATTTCTCCTAATAAAAACAAAGGTGTACAAATTCTTCAAAGTTGGCACCACCTATTCAATATTTAAATTTTGATTGCCATTTTTCCCATTTTTTCACTTGACACATGTCAGTATACTGAATAATTGGGATAGGGGGTGGCTAACCATTCCTAATCGGCTAATTCTCCTTAACCACTCAACGGAATTCAACCAAACTACACATAATCTTCATTAGTAGATTTTTATATTGCATTATCCCCTTCTTTACAATCATGAATGAGTAACCTCACAAGACAAAGTTGCTGCAGGTGACAAATGTTTTCCGAAGAAGACCCAACCCCTAAGTGTTTCTACAAAAATTTAATTGATTTTAAGCTGAACTTGCACCCACTTTTAAAAAATTATGGTTGTCTAGCTCATTACAATCCAAAAGAGTGACAATGACGGCATTGGACCAAGTGAAAGCCCTATACAAAATTTTCAATTTTCATCTGACTCAGAAACTACTGATTGAGTTTTTAAATACATCTTGAAAGTACAAGACCTTCACACAAGGAAGAGCATGGCAAAATTTTATTGCTGTTGTTGGTCAAGTTTCCTCTGCAATAGTCTTTGCAAGTTTTTCTGGCATTAGATGTAAATGAAAATACCAATTATAGATAACCTTTTGAAGAGTTCAGCTCTTGTTACAGAGGATTTAATATCTGGTTTTTGAACAAATTGTTAGGTTAAAGCCCCAGCTTAATGCTATCTGGATCAAAGGTTACCATGTATGCTGCTTATTGCAATCTCATGGTCTCTGTTAACGATGCTATCAACCCTTGTCAACTTAGATGGCTTTCACATCTGAACTTTAGATTTTCATAGGACATTTTGGGAAAATATGATCTTCTTGTCTGAAACTGTTTTGAAAATTGGATATATTAAATTGCTGAATGTCCTTTGGTGATGCACTTTCAAAATTTGATGCCGCATATACATTTGCTTAAGACTATGGCCACAGTATAGCTTCATTAAACATAGGAGTCTGTGGTAAAGGAGGAGGTACCCTAAGGCCTGAATTTGGCCCAAAAATTAAAATCTTAATACGACAACTGAATCAACCTGACTTGAACACTTAAAAGAATAGCTGAAACCAAACACTATTTTTCCCATAAGACCGCCAGTTGTAAAAACTAAGTACCAAATTCTGTCAAAATATTTTTTCAGCAATTTCAAGAAAAGCTTCCACATTTTAGCCAGTTTTGTGTCCTAAAAATGTAGAGCACATCTGTACTGAGTCCTTATTTATTTATATGTTATGTATTTTTTTTAACATTATACACAAGATGAAGAAATATCATAACTGAACACGGATGTGTGGTATAGTTTCTGTACTGAAAACTGTTAAAAATGTAGGTCTTTTGCTCTAAATTAAAGTAAACCTAAAAATAGTAGATGTCTGGGGGTTATCTCACAGTTAAAGACACTTGAACAGTTAAATCAATGACATTTTTTCATTATGATATGTTCATTCCTTGATTTTGGATTATGAGTCTTATCCAGTCAGATATTCCTGGTTTGTTGATATTACAATGTAGTTTCATTTTCTGTTTGTTTTGCTGTTAAGTTGGGATTCTCCATATTATTTTTGTATCATTAGGGTACATATATCTTTGGTGAAACTTGCAAAGACTTCAGGTCAATCATGGAAAATCCTCTGAGATCTTAATATGGTTTTACGAAATATGAAATTCTTTATTCAGAAAGTCCAAAAATTGAACATGTAATAATTAAAGTTCAAAGATACAAGAGACATAATTTTAAAATACCTACAGTTAAATATCAGTTCTATTTGGTAAATTGTTTTCTGCATCTTCATTTGAAAAAAAAATTCCTGTATTACTGAATAAGGATATATATCCCTGAGAAGAATTATTTTATCAGTAGTATTGAGGTACAAAATCAGAAAAAAGATGTACTATATATTCATGTCAAATTTTAAAGTCATGAGTTAGTTTATTTCAAAGTAAAAGGTTTCAGTACACCCCCTCTATAAAATTCAACCAAGGAATAATTGGAATAATGCATAAGGCTATTAACCATATTTTTTGATAATTTGATAAAATTATGAACCAATTACATGCAAATACACTATTGTCCCAATTTAAGGATAAATAATTTTACTTGGCCTAACTTCCTAAAGTTTAGAAAGATTTAGGTTAGATAAAATTTTGATGAGTTGGATATTTTAAAAAGTTGTGTTGTTCCCAGAAATAAACTTAACTTAAGATTTTAAATTTTTCAAGTTTTCAAGTGATATTTTTATAGATCACATGTATATGTTTTAATTAATTTAAATAGACCTTATGATGTATTTCACACTAATGTGACCTTATATTTTATCATGTTATAAGTGACACACTGTGAATGTTAATGTGGTAAACTGAGATTTTGTTTGGGACGATCAATGTCATCTCTTGTCAGCTATTAGTAAATTAAAAAGTCCATGTTAAAATTATTTAAAAATCATGAAAATATATTTACTTCACTAGAATGCAAAACATAAAAGTCAGTTAAATGTATGGTTTGGCATTAGATAATGAAAAATTAGTGTAAGTTGAAGTGGCATACTAAATAATAATGAGCATTTAAATGAAATGGTATATTATATATATATAATATTTTATAACAAAAGCAAAATCGTTTGAAAATGAATTTTTAATGTTAAGCTTAATTTGATAATCATCAACATACTAATTGTATCCATTAAAATTCCTTTTTTAGTTGAAAAGAAATCTTTTCGAGCACCAATGTAATCCATCCAAAAATTTTGAAATTCTTTTTGTAATGGTAAGATTTTATTTGATAATACTGCACTATTTTTTAAGTATTCCATCAGTACAAAATGTCACAATTAATCCTTTTTACAGAATATTAATACAAGAAATCACTTTTTCATTTTTCGCGCCAAAACGATTCCCGCCAAAACTTCGGGCGGCAAAAAATCTCCCTTGGATGTGAACTCTTTTATCAAGGAGGTCAGTAAGCTCAAAATCAGATTGTTGTAGATGTCTTTAGAAGAGTGCACAGGTTTCGATCATTTAATGTTTGTAAGGTGTAAACTATCCAATTTAAGGAAAATGGAAGTCATGGTTTGTGAATCTCTCTTTAAGTGTACACTTTTTATCGACTATGTTCAATATTGACAATGCACTTGTTTTTATATAAATGAGCCAATGAAGGAATTTATCCTGTATGGGTGTGCCGCCTCATTTTTAACTTCCAATGGAAACTGTGGATTTAAAATCCTTTATTTGCTGTGCATCTTGACCTGAGACTTGTTCTGGCGGGACATGTGTATGCACCATAGTGTATTAGTGACGAGACATTTATGCACCACCTTTATATCTTTTAAATGTGTCAATTTTGAGGCCAGTTACAGGGTAGGAACTTTTTTATTTCTATTCAATCCTTTATTGTTCAGATGATTTTTTCACATATTTCTCTTTTGTTACTATTGATCGATGTTTCAGTATTTAACATATGTGATAGTATAAAAATAGCATGATTTTAAACTGTCTGTGTTCTATCAAGTATAAAACAGGTAGAGCACCTCCACTATTTTACATATAACCCAGACACAGACTAATCTATGACATCATATACACTCTAGCTTGTTTGCCCGCCCTACATAATTGAATGGTTGTCTCTTCTGTAAGCTGGTAAGAGTCGTTTCCCCTTTAGGAACACAACCTGCAAAGGTGAAAAAATATTTAGTGCATGTTAATAGATTATATTTGCTACAGTGAGTTCAAAAACGTGATACATTACATCAAACTTACATCTTTTGTGTAACTAGTTTAACAGATTGTGAAATTGAATAACATAACTTTTTTACTCCAGTGACGCATGTTTATTTGTTCAGTTAAGAAAAGAATGAATGTTTTTTGTTCGATTATTTTTTGTTTGAAGCAAATGTCTGCAATATTAAGGAAAACAGATTTAAAAATCTTTACTTGTTAAGAAATTTCTTGCATAAAAAAAAAGTTGCCAAAGTAATTTTAATATGTTAAAAAAGAGCCAATGAGAAAATTTGATAGGGCATTACAGACATGCCGAGAGAAAAAAAGCAAGATGGCGGATAAAGTATGTGATGGTGTTGACTTTTTAAAAGATATTGTGATATTTATTTTCAGAAGGTAAAATTGCATAGTAGCATTCGAAAAAATTTAAAACTTTCAATTTAGGTAAAATGTTAAATTTCAATTTCTTACAGAAAAATATTTAAAAGCGCATGCGCAGGTCGCATCTTGTTGCACTGTATACGCACCGTGTGCATCACAAATTTGGGTATATATTTCAGATAGAAAAGTGCTCAGTGTCACGACACAACCTAATTATATTGGCGCAAAAACGGTGGGCGGGAACATACACAAGATTTTTTTGAAGGTTTACTTGGTGACCAAAGTACTAGGATATCTTTTTGTGACTAAACATTTTCATAGTATCATTAGTTCAAGGATTTTTGTATCATAATTAAAACAGATTTTGGCAAGTGCCATGTTGTTAGAAATGTGAACTGCATAACTAATTGGGACTATGCATTGGGTGAAAGAATTAGCGTGTCTGTCTCGAGTAGAAATGCACTGTCATCTGCATTTGATTGCACATATTGAATGCACATTGGTGGGCAGTGAAGTGTATCAGAGTGTGTTTATGCACAGGATAGGTAAATATGCTACATGTTTTATAACTATATTTAAACCAGACAAATGTATTTGAATCGACCAGATAAAGAGCATTCAGACATCATTTTAAAATACGTCACTCGATTTGTCTGGGGCAGTCAGCATATTTAAACATGGCTGTTCTTATAACATGCCATAGTAACTAGGCTGTGTATTGTCTTCAATAAAAAAGTTTTTTCTTGTAAGAAACATTGTTATTATTGTCTTGATTTTGATAATCTTTCACTTTGCAGATTTTTATGAATTTGTAAACTGATGTATTTTAATAATTATTTCCTCCCGAATAAAATTTAGGTTGTTTAAGAAATTACTTTTCTTTGTTTCCAGAAAGAAGAAGATGATAGTTGTAGCTGTTTCCCGCCAAAGGTCATGTTCATTCTAGCGGTAGTCCCCAGTCGTCGCCATCTTGGTTGTCTGGAGAGGTTGGTGTTGCTTGTGTTCTGTTGTTAACTACACCTGAGCTGCAATGGATTAATCAATTTCTTTAAAATTTGTTGGTAAGAAAATTGATAACTAAATTTGTACTTTTTAAATTTTTTTGTAATTTTTTTAGAAAATATTTTATGTGATGGGTTCAGATTCTGCAATGGCGGACCAGATTGTCTCGACCTCGTCTTGTACGCTTTTCAATAGTTAAAGTTTTTATTTTTATTTTTTATAAATGTACAAATTGTGTTTATGAAAGTCAATCTTTCTTTCCTAAGTATATTTTACCTTTTAAAAAAAAACAGGATTTCACATATTTTTGGAAAAAAATCACAAGAAATTGGGGTCATATAAGGTGGTGCGCATGCACGGTTGAAAGCGTCACTGAATTAATTTACTTGCACACTATACATTTTTTTTGATTTTCAAAAATTTGTGCATTCCTTTGCAACTAGAGGAAGGACAATTGTAGTTGGATGCGCATGCGCCCGGCGCAAAGACACGTTTTTCCAGACATGGCTTAATATCTAGTGTCTCGTTTGTGTGACTATTGAGACATCCTTAAATGATGGTGACACAGATAGACTAAACAGGTGTTTATGGATAATTTACATGCAATACAATAGATGTAAATTTTGTTTATTAATTTTTTAACCGATAAAATAGCAGATTTTAAAATAATTTTTTTGCTGGGGTGGACAAATTTTCCGACAGAGGTGTTGCGTCTGCGCATCTTGTGGAATTCCAGTTTCAAACTTTGTGAGTAAGTATACTTTGCTTTTAATTTGAAATCATTTTAATGATATCAGGTGACAAATATTTTTAAGCGGACAATTTTACTCTTCCATTTTTAAAAATGGTAGTTGATTTTTGCTTAAATTCGCCCAAACCTGGCTGACGTATGCACGCTTGCGCAATGCATCATAAGGTTAACATCTTCCAGATCGCGTCATCTTAAAACATCTTACTTCTTGTCTAGGATCTAGTTTGGGGAACACCTATTCTTGACCATGGACATGGTATGTACGTCTAGTTTTAAGCTATTCGTGAAAAAAGCAATTATATTTGGCACGGCCGCATTGCTCGAAATTAAATAAAAAATAAATTTCTGGAGCAAACTTTTTTTTTTCTAGAATGGAAAATTCATTTTTATTCGTTTCTAGATTTTCTGATGTTGGTTATTCTACAATTTTACTTGTGAAATTACTAAAAGTAGGAATAAACCAAAAAACAGCATGTACATGGCATCATCTCAAATATTTTCCATGCTTGAATTCGGGGGTGACAAACTTAAAAACAGGTGTTGCGTGTCTGCGCACTTCAAGTAGAGGCTCGAGTGAACTAGTCAGGGTAAAAGAAGATGAAATTTTGAAGGAATGAGTAAGAAATTTTATCATACTTTCAAAATTTTTTTGGATTAATTCAGACATTCAATGTCTGGACAGTTATCACGCGGTGACGGAATTTGGACGTGTGCGTCTGCGCAGAATAAGGAACATGTCGTACATTGCAATGTCTTAGGCATGGTTAAAGGGGATTGCAATTTCTTCTTCACGGATTTCGCGCACGCGCAGATTAGCTTTGGACACTGGTAGCAGACAAATTTCATTTTCTCTTGCCAACAAAGATGTTGTATTTTGCTATTGGGAAAGGGTCAGTCAATCGATATTGTGAAATCTTAAATCACCTTAACCATACATTAGTATTATAAAAGACACTGCTACCAAGATTTTAAAAGTTATTTCAGTATATTATCATATGGTATAGAGGATTAGCAAATATGATGATGTTGGATGCTTGCAAACTTTCAGTTTCATTCGTAGAAGTAGGAAAAATATTTTTTTAGTGTAATTTGCCGTTTACAGATTTTGGCATGCGTTAATTTTTCGGTTGCTCGCCTTGAGTTGTAAAATGGCTTAAACAAAAAATAGATACTTCAAAACTTTTGTCAAAACCTTGCCTTTCAGGTGTTGTCAAGGTTTTTTAAATATAAGCAAGTTTTAACTTACTTCTTCTATTTTCAGACAGCAGCGATGAAGATTACCAGAAACATTCCTTTCAGCTGATATTCCTAGAAAAAGGCAAAAGGTAACCAAACAACATTAACTAAATACTGTTTCAAGCAAATATTGTAACAATTGTAATAGTAAACTTTTGTAGAAAACTTTGCACCTCCCAGTTTTTTTAATGTTCCTTTGTTTGATTGGGGTTTAACACCACTTTCAACAATGTTTCAGTCATATCCCAGTGGTCAGTTTTACTGGTGGAGGAAGCCAGACAGAACTATCGTCTTTTTTTATGTCTTAGGAAATCCATTATTACTTACATGGTGTTAAAAAAAGAACCAAATTTTTCATCAGAAGTTAACTGACAATGATTGGGTGACTTAAAATGCTATGAATATGAAGTAATTGTTTTTAAATTATAGACCAAGGTTTCAGAACATGTCTTTTCAAAAATTTCCAATTTGAAATTAAGTTCAGAAATAATTATTTGTTGAAAGGAGAAGAGGTATTAAGGCACTTTTTGGCCCAAAAAACTGAAAAACTAAATTAGTGATTCCACAGCTTACTTCATGAAATTCAAGAAGTAGAAACAACCCTTTTACAGAAACAATTAATTTTACCCAAAAACTTGCACACTTCATTTACAAAATTGTCATCAACAATGCCTTTTTTTGATAAAATTCAGTATTTTTGTTAATTTTTTCATTTTTGAAGGCCTTTAATGTGCACATGCAAGAAACAACTTCATATTTTGTGGAAAGGTGGATTTGGACATCCTTAAAATTATGGTAAATTATTTTGTTGGTTGCTTGAATGTGCTCAGTGTTTTCTGAAATACAGACAAGTATCACTAAAACGTTCCCATTTTTGACTGATACTGTTAAATAGGATCTGAAAATGACATCATAATGACATCACAGAGCATATCTTTTACATCAAATAGTTGATATTCTTTTTACCCATTTGCCACTGGACGTCAAACAACAATCAATCAATCAATCATACCCCATTAAAATACATTACTTTAGACCATATGTCAGAAAGATTAAAAATGCCTTAATATTTTGGGCCAAAAATGGTCCTCAATTCCCCTACAGATCTTCTCTCGCGGATTTTACAATTCTCGCGATCCGTGATGAAAATGATAAATTTTATATGATCTTATATTT